>CATIWO010290084.1:0-15673 GCA_949673435.1 Macaranga tanarius | reverse complement strand
TATCTGTTTTGGTTCATGAATCATCAGTTCAAGGTTTATTACTATTACAAATTCCAACTGGTCTTTAATAAGATGGCGCGGTTGAATCTACATTCTGATTTAATTATGCTTACGGTGCAAATAAAAAATTATAATTCATAGAATTACTATTGATTATGGTTATAGTTACTAATCGGTTCACAATTACATTTTAATTATTAATCATAGCTAATTCAGTCAAAAGATTTAATTTTTGATTTACCAAAATTTGATTTCTTTTTAACCAAATATCATTATATTGTATTTAAATTTTTAATGATTTAGTTCAATACCAATAATCGAGTTAAAAAGGAGTTGAAACTTGGACATCGAAAAGTGTCCAATTTTTTATATAAAGTAATGCGCTCAATTTTATAAATTGATTATAAGCTAGAAATGGGTTAAGAACTTTATTCATATTGTACTTTTTTAAAATCTCTTAATCAACTCATTTTGGTGAAAATTTGTGAAATGACCTGAGAGGGAAATGACCTCTCTAGTAAGCATTATTTCAACCTTTCATTTCTTCTTTTCAATTTGGAGTTGCTTAATGGTTTCATTATTTAATATCGTATTTGCTTTTTTTATTTATTTTCTGTATACTATCTAAAAAGAAGAAAAAGAAATGGAATATTTTTTTTTTTTTGAAATAGTTTGTTCAAAACTAAAGTGCAGAGATGATTACCTCTTCATAGAGGCAAATGTATCTTCAAACCAACGATCACCCATGGACTTAAGTTTTACATCCTGTATTTCAAAATTTGTTTTTCTTATTGGAAATATTCAATGTTTATTTTTGTTTTTGTGATATGTTACCATTTACTCACATTTGAATTAAAAGCATGTCTATGTGATTTACTTATTTATTTTAATGAAAATTTGGATGCGCATGAATTATGTATGATGGAAATAATTTTCACTATAAGGAAACATGCGCCTCCTCATATAAGTGATCGCCTCTACCATGGCAGGTTTAGCTTCCATTAATATAGCTTTTAAGTCTCTTTGATTTTAAAGTAATGAAAATAATGATTTTTGTTTGTTGTCTTTATTTATTATTAATATTAATGAAACATAGGCTTTTAATTTGTGTTGATTTTTTTTATAATTGCTTATTTTGTATATTATTTTGATTTTATTGGTTTCATTATTATGTATATTTTGGGTCTAGCTCTAGTTTTTGTAGGATTAATTTAATAGTTATAAAGTGGGCCTATCACTCTTAGGAAAATTTTTGATGGTTGGGCTAATAATAAGCCCAAGCTCATGTACTTTTTTTTAATCTTATTTTTAGATGGATTATAATCTTTTTTCATCCCTTTATTTTTTAACTTTTTATTTTAGGATTTTTCAGAAATAACAAAAAAATAGAAAAAGAAATTTTAAAAATATGATTTGCTTTTTTTCTTTTTAAACATACAGTGTTGACAAAAATATTTTTAAAAATATGGTGTTATTTTCTCAAATATAAATAACATGAAAGCAACTTTATAACAACCACCAATAATAACAACTATAAATCACATAACAACAATCTCACAAAAAGAAAAATAAAAAAAAAATAACCATAAAACAACAACAATCAAATAAGAATTGAGAACAACTTTTCAGAAAAAATAAATAAATAAACAAACAAACAAGCTCACAACAACCCCTTCAACCATTAGAAAATCAAAAACCAATACTTCAACAACCAAAAAAACTAAAAAAAACAACTATTAACAAGCAAAAAATAACAAACAACTATAAGACAACCTTACAAAAACTACAAATAACTATAAAACAGTAAAAACAACCTGACAACAACCCTTCATCAACCAAAAAATAACAAATAATATCAAAATAACCTCACAACAACCTCATAACAGTCATTTAACAATAGAAAAAATAACAAACAACTATAAAACAACCTCACAAAAACCAGCAAACAACCATAAAATAGTAACAACAAACCAACAACAACTTGACAATAATCCTTGATCAACCAAAAAAACAACAAATAATATCACAATATATGCACTCACTAAATCAATAAGAACCCATTAATTGGTGAAAATTCATTAACACTCATAGCACCAATAATACAAATTCAGAAATAGAAAAAGAAAAAAAAAAGAATTTAAGAATCACCCAAGTATCAATAATAAAAAAGAATAAAATTTGATACCTACCTATTACAATTCTTAATAATTTGTAACCTATTAAAAAAGAATAAAAGAAGAAGAAGAAGAAAATCATAGTTGAGGTAAAAGTTTGAGTTTTTTAAAAACTTTTAACTTTTTCTAATTCTTTTTAAATTTCAGCTGCTGGAGATCCATAATTAATGGGATTAATTTTACAAATCTTATTATAGTTAGTAATGGATTTAAGAGAAGATAGAAAAAGAGGAAGAAGAAGCACGTATAAGAGAAGTAAAACAAAAGCAGGAAGAATAATGCAAAAATAAAAAATACTTTAAAAATGAAACAAGTGTAGGTTAGCATTTTAAAAAATAGGCACTGTAAATTTGAAATTTTTTTTGTCAAAATTAGTGTTTTATGATATTTTACGTTTTTTTTTTTTATGGATTATATGGTTGCATCTGTTATTTCTTTGAATGTTTTTGGATTGTAATTTTTTTGCCTTTAAAGCATTTTTTTAAATGTTTATATTTTGCGTTATTTATAGAGGTCAACCGAAGCATTGAACCAGTCCAAAATCTATAGCTAATTTATGGACTTATTCTCATAAGTGTGGTAACTGAACTTCTATGGAATCTAATTCCTACATTAAAAAATGTTTTTCTGTTTATTGCTAAGTTGACGATTATCATCTTCGATATTAACTTTTATGGCTAGTTGTTGTATTTTTCAATTGGGTTAGTTATAAAACACATAATATCATAGTCACTTAATATTTAAATATACTCTAAACTCCGCCACCTATAATATTATTTGTTGTAAAGAATAGGAATTTGTTGAACATATCTTGTTCAGATGCCAGCACGCAAGAGCATCTAGGTTTGCATCCATGCTTCCTACATACCTACAATCTATCATTTTGGTAGTAGTAGACTGATGGCTTCATAAGATTTATTTATTTTCTAAGTCAAAAAGAAATTTATTAGTTGAGCTTGTACACTTTATTGGGAATTTTGGAAAAGAGTAATGATTAGTATCTCGGGCTGCGACAGGTTGTTACCATATTAACGTTTCAATCATTATATTACCCCCTGTAAAAATCAACACTCAAATTATGATTTTATTTTATTTTTTTGTTTTCTTACATCGCGGCTCGGGCTATGTATCACTACTCTTTAGAAAAATAGAAATGTAATTGTCCTAACTCTATTAATGTAGTGCATAAATCTACCAGAGCTCTAGCTAAATATGTGAAAGCACAAACCTAAGTATCCATAGTAATCCTAGATGAGAAAAATTAGCAATTAGATGGTCTAACCCTCTAGAGAGTCTATTCAAGATTAATTATGGGGACATAGCCTTCAATGAGAATTTAAATATTATAGGTATGGCAACTATTATAAGGAACCATCGGAGACATATTGTTTTTACTGCTATAAAAAGAAAATTGGCTATGTCCCCTTTAGTAATTAAAAAGAAGGCTTTTTATTGGGAGTATTATGTGCTCATCAAAAGTGTTGTGACTATTGCATTGTGGAAACTAACTCTGAGTGCTCTTTGAAGCACTTTTCTGAGGACTATGATATTTTGTGAGAAATTGATACTTTAGTTAACACAATTAAGAGACAATGAATTTTGTTCTCTAGATTTAGTGTTCCTTTTTGTTAAAAGATCAAGGAAGAAACTGGTAGATTAGCTAGCAAAGTCTTGCTGTAATTTTATGCTGCCAAATGGATTGGAATGCAAATTACCATGATACTTTGATTAATCTTTGTATGGATGATGTTATTTAATGAATATTTTCTTACTATTTGTACAAAAAAAATCAATATTTTCCTACTGTACAAATTAACGTCTCAAGGAAGGCTTAATAAAAATACAAATGCCTTTCATTTCTTGTTTTCAATTTGGAGTTGATTAATGTTTTCATTATTTAATATGTATTTGATTTTTTTGAGTTGATTTATTTATTTTTTGTATACTATCTAAAAATAAGAAAAAGAAATGGAAGTTTTTTTTTTTGGAAATAGTTTGTTCAAAACTAAAGTGTAGAGATGATTACCTCTACATAGAGGTGAATGTCTTTTCAAAGCAACGATCACCCATGGACTTAAGTTTTACATCATGTATTACAAAATTTGTTTTTCTTACTACAAATATTCAATGTTTATTTTTATTTCTTTGATATTTTACCATTTTACTCATATTTGAATTAAAAAGCATGTCTAAATTTACATGTTTTTTTTAATGAAAATTCAGATGTGCATAAATTTTGTATGATGGGAATGATTTTCACTACAAGGAAGTGTGCACCTCCTCATAGAGGCGATCACCTCCACCATAATAGGTTTAGTTTCTACAAATTTAGCTTTCAAATCTCTTTGATTTTAAAGTAATAAAATAATGATTTTTGTTTGTTGTCTCTATTTATTATTAATACTAATGAAACATAGGCCATAAATTTGTGTTGATTTTTTTTTTATAATTGCTTACTGTATATATTTTTTGATTTTGTTGGTTTCTTTATTATGTATATTTTGGGTCTAACTCTGGTTTTTATAGGATTAGTTTAAGGGATCTTTACCTATATACCCTAAAAACACAACTTAATAATAAAAATACCTCAACTTTTCTAAAATTACCTCTGTGCTCTATTTAATAAAAAATATTACCTTTATGCCCCATCCTTCTTCAACGTAGAAAATGAAAAAAAAAAACAATTCTGCCTCAGAAAAGCTCTCCTTCCTCCTCCACTATAATCACTCTGCCTCCACCACTGCTTCTTCAAATCTAACCAAAAACAACACCATTGATGCCACCAGTTATAATTTACTCACCAGCAATATGAGTTTTGTTCCTGCTTCTAATTATTCAAATGGGTTTCTTGAGAAGCCATTGGAGCACGAATCAGAAGAAGTTAATGTGAAGTGGGTATAAGCTAATATGTACCAAAATGGAGGAGCATGGCTGTTGTTCCCTGGTTTCCCTCTAATTTTAACTTTTTGCAAGGTGTGGACGCATCTCGAGCGGAGGCCATGGTGGAGGAGGCTGAACCAGATCAAGATGGAGTAGCCACAATGGATATTGAACACGTGACAACTGAAAGCAGTGTATGTGGGCAGGAAAATGGTGGTTTTGATATTGCAATTACAAAAGAAAATTAAGAAGGATTGCCCAAATGGTAGCAACAACATAGCTTGATATCCAACCCACCACCTTACAACATCTCCACTCCTATTTCATGGTACCATTGTTAAGCTTTTTTTGGCTCTTGTACTAGTAAGTAGAAGATAGAAGGTAATTCAATGGTGATGGAGTGAATGGATGACTGAGAAAGAATCTTCAAATTTTTTTTTGGTGGGATTTTTCAAGGCATCTTTTGTTGCTGGCACTTGGAGCTCTCAGTACATATTAGATGTTGTAGGTTTTTTTCCTTTTTTTTCCTTAAGCGGCAGTCTCTGTATAGTTTTTTGGCTTGAAGTTTATGCAAGACTTTAAGCATTGATTAATCTAATTGGCTATGAATAAAATGTCTTTGTATGTCATGTATATATAGATATTCAGTACCAAGTAGAACTGAGCATTCAGTTCTATTTAGTTGGTTTTTCTTGGCATAATTAATTATTTTCTCCAAAATTTTAGTTTGTGAAATAGATTATTTTAATTCAATTTAATTTTGATTAAAATAATTTCAGTTTATGAGTTTGTGCCTCTCCCTGTTGTATTTATTGAGCTTATGAGTTTTGCTGGGTTTGATAAGTATAAGATTCAGCTAAAAGTTAAGCTTTCTTGGTCTGAAATATTAAAGTATTACAAGAATGTTATGAAAATGTTCTTTCTTGTTGTGGGCCCTTTGCAATTGGTTTCTTATCCTTCTATCAAGGTAATATATTTTTTTTGGTCATAAAAACTAATATCAGAAATCAAAAATTAACCAAAATGAAACTAATAAACTCAACTGATACAAATAAAAAATAAAAACAATCATACAAAAGAATATCCAAAACCAAAAATCAACTAAAAAGCAACCAAAATGAAACTAATAAACTCAATTAATACAAATCAAAAACCAAAAAAAAAAATAATAAAAGAACAAAAAAAATACAAGTTCACCACCCATAGCTCCAACAGCTCTAACTACATTACTAATAACATTAGCAACAACAATTGAATCGTCTTCCATAATTTTTTTTTATCCTAACTAAAAAACAACAAATTGCAAATAAATCAGAAAGCAAAAATAAACCATAAAGATATAAAAAGAAATCCGTAGTATAAATAACATATATCATACAAGAATCACTTCCTATCTTAACAACAACACCAACAGACTTTTCAGTTAGTTTGTCTTTGTCCTTTGACTTATAAGTCTTTCACAACACTCAAAATTACCCTTATCATTAAACATAATATTATCACCCTAAAAAAAATACAATCATAAAAAATAATATCATAAAACCAAAATAAAACTAATAAACTAAACTAATACAAATAAAAAATAAAAAAAATCATACAAAAGAATATCAGAAACCAAAAATCAACCAGAAAGTAACCGAAAATGAAACTAATAAACTAAACCAATACAAATCAAAAGTAAAAACAATCATACAAAAGTATATCAAAAAATTAAAAATCAACCAAAAAGCAACCAAAATGAAACTAATAAACAATAATCACTTCAAATTTGCTTTTGTCCTTCGGCTTAAGTCTTCCACAATACTCAAAATCACCCTTATCATTATATAGAATATTATCATCCTAAAAAATACAAGAATATTATCATCCTAAAAAATAAAGTCATAAAAAATACTATAATAAACTAAAAATTAACAAAAAAAAAAAAACAACCAAAATGAAACTAAAAAACCAAAGCAACAACGCCAACAGACTTAACAGTCTCAACACAAAGATCAATTACATTACAGTATTAATACATCTATAACAAATATTAAAAAAATAATAGTACATATATTACAGTATATAATTGGTATACTTTTAGTATATTATCCGTTTTCTACACAATTGACAATATAAAAAAATTACATTTTCAGGTTGTTTCTTGCTTGTGGGCAGATTAGGGTCCACTTTTTGGACTAGCTGATTGACTTTTAAATATAAGAACTAAAATCCAAAAATATATAAAACAACTGAATCAAATACTAAAAAGTTTAACATTATAAAAATATTAAATTTTCACAATCCAAGTATAAAATCATTCAATCAACTAATAATATTCTTCTGAAATATATTATATACAACTGAAAATTCAATATAACTGTACTCAAAATCAAAGAATAATTTTAAATTTACCTTTATCCTTTAGCTTAAGTCTTCCACGACACTCAAAATCACCCTTATCATCAAAAAACTATTATCACCCTGAAAAAGACAGTCATATAAAATCATATCAGAAACCAAAAAGCAACTAAAATGAAACTAATAAACTAAACTACTACAAATCAAAAATAAAAATAATCATACAAAAGAATATCAGAAACCAAAAATAAACCAAAAAGCAACCGAAAATGAAACTAATAAACTAAACTAATACAAATCAAAAACAAAAATAATCATACAAAAGCATATCAGAAAACCAAAAATCAACTAAAAAACAACCGAAAATGAAACTAATAAACTAAACTAATACAAAGCAAAAATAAAAAAATAAAAGAATAAAAAAAACATATAAGTTCACCACTTATAACTCTAACAGCTCTAACTGCATTACTGATAATATTAGCAACATCAACTGAATCGTTTTCCATATTCTTTTCATCCCAACATAAAAACAACAAATAACAAACAAAATTAAAAACCAAAAATAAACTATAAAGATACAAAAATATATCCATAGTATAAATAACATATACCAAACAAGAATCACTTCCTGTCTCATCAGCGACACCAACAGACTTAGCAACCTCAACATAACGATCAATCACATCATCAACTACCTTCTCCTCATAGCATAAAAATAGAAGATAAAAAATTAAAACAGTACAAAAAATAGGATCATAAACCAAAAGTAAACTAAAAAGTAACAAAAACAAATATAACAAAAAAACTTATGAAGTAAAAATCGAGAACTGCCAAAGTAGAAAGTCATACCCACTAAGTATCACAGTAAAGAAAGCACTTTTTTTCAAAGCAGTTCATGAAGCCAATGGCGTATTTCTTTATTATTGAATATCTCTGTACACGCAAATTTCTTGTAAGAAAAATCACACAAAAAAATTTAGGAACAAATTGAAAACTTTATTAAATTTGAGAAAAGTGGAGTACAATCTCTAATAATCTTCTTATTACAAAGAATATGGATCCTCTGATTCGAATCTCACAATAACCATGCGCTTCAAGGGGTTTGTAGCTTGATCTTGAAACAATTTGATGAAAAGTTGATGAAGAACACCTTGATGATCTTGTAGAACTTGAAGAACAGCTTAATGATCTTGTAGAGAAATTGAGTTGTAATTTGGGCAGAGGTTTGATGTTTACGTTATGTCTGATTTGAAGCATGAGAGGCACCTCTATTTATAGGCATCTTGTAGAGGTAGTGTGGATGTTATGAAATTCCATAACTCTAGTGGTAGGATTAATTTTAACTACATTTGATGTAATTTGATTGGCTCAATTACATCATTAGTTAAATAAATAATAATTTTAATTATTATCTATTTATCATTATCTTAATGACATGTTTGAAATAACTTAATTGGTCATTAAAATAATTTAATTAAGATAATAAACCAAAATATTTAATTGGTCCAAAAATCTTTATAAATATATTAGACTAAAATATGTAATTAGCCTAATTAAATTATTTAATAAACCAAAAATATTTTTTTGGTCTAAAAATAATTTATGAAAATTTATGTGTTTACACATGCTTTTGCATGCTTTGGGGAGGAGTTCGACTCCCCTCTCCCCCCACTTTGAAAATAAGTGGTTCTACGTATATACATTCCTGTAGGATTTAACACCGGATAGTCCTTTTCGTGGGGAGTTTAACATCGGATATTCAAGATAGTAAGACGGGGTTTAATCCTCCTTTTCCCCTACTCTCCCAAAAGTCCTCCGGACTTTAAATGTTGTTCAAAAAATGGTGAATCAAAATTGAAAATTCAGATATGAGATATAAAGCAACCCAACTTAATTTTGATGGAGTTACAGACACTAATGATGTAGACATGCGTAGGGGTGTTCATAGGTCGGTTCGATTGGTTTTTGGGTAATTTTCTGATCGAACCGAAATAACCGAATTTGAAAAAATCAGAATCGAACTGAACCGAATTTGGTCTAAAACCGAACTGAACCAAAAATTTTAAAATATTGATTATTTTTATATTAAATTTTTATATATTTGTATATATTTTTAACAAATATTTAGAAAAATTAAAATTAAAAATAAAAAATCGGTTATTTCGATTATTTAAGTTAATAGAACTTTTTTTTACATAAAATCAAACCAAACCAAACTAAATTTCGATTCAATTCAAAAATTTTAAAAATATAAACCAAACTGAACCAAATAAAATCGGTTCAATTTTCAATTCGACCATTTCGGAGGCAATGAACACCCTGGACATGCGGAGTGATGCATGAGTTCATAAATGACGCGCATTGACTTGTATTTGTACGAGTCATATTTGCCGACATATTGGAGCAGATACCTTTCCACTTCTTTAATTGCTTCACATGGCCTAAAGTTTAATTTGCCCCCTGAACTTGTTTGTTAGGTCTAAATTACCCCCCAAAAATAATATTTTAGCCTGATTATTCTAGAATTTTTATAATTTAGTTAATTTTATTCTACATTTTACAATATTAAGAATGTCTTGATTTAAAAAAAAATGAGATGTTCTTATTAAAAATAATTCATTTCTTATTTTTTAATAGTTCTAAAATAATTAAATTTTTTAACATAAAAACAACCAAATAAAAACTTTGATAAACTTAAAATTATTTTTAATAAGATATATATAAAATTTAAAAATTTATAGAGATCGAGATCTATTTAAAAATCAATATTTAGTTAATTAAGAATATATATATATAATTAATATTTTTAATTAATGGGAAAAATATTTAAAATGATATTTTATATTTTTAATTGCAATCCATTTGAAGTTAAAAAAAAATACTCCACTAATTTTTAAAAATAAGGGTAATACACTCTTAAAATTTGAGTTAATCAGCCAAATTATAAAAAAAGTTTGAAATAATTAAAATAAAACATTAATTTTGAAATAATTTGAACTTAGCAAACAAATTCAAGAGGCAAATTGACCCTTAAGCTCCATTTAGAGCAGCATCGTATGTTTTCAAACTTTTTATTGCAAACAACAACTTAAAAAATTTCTAAAAAAAAAAAAAAACAACTTAAAAATAAGAGCCAAATTTTAGGGAACTATATGAAATTCCACACTCATTTCACAAAATTTTCTTTTGCAAGTTGTCTCTGGGT
Source organism: Macaranga tanarius (assembly GCA_949673435.1). NCBI lineage: Eukaryota > Viridiplantae > Streptophyta > Magnoliopsida > Malpighiales > Euphorbiaceae > Macaranga > Macaranga tanarius. The sequence continues at coordinate 5,071 of CATIWO010290084.1, read as the reverse complement.
AGTTCTCCTAATTATTTTGTCCTTATTCTTTGCTAAATTAGATTGGTTCTACCTCCATGAGGTATCCAGGCAAAAAAAAAAAAAAAAAGGCCAAATGAATTCTTTAGGATCCACCTGTCTTAGCTGTTTGTAAAAGTTAATAAACAGATGCTTCATTTTTTTTTTTCCATATTATATATGTAATCATATATACTTATATGAATTTATCACTTTATTCTCAATACTTTTAATTTTGTCAAATTATCACCTCAATTTATTGTAATTTATTATATAAATATCTGTATTTGCATCAATTTGCCATTTACCTTTTATACTTGCATGAATTTACCATTTTACTACTATATATGTGCTGGCGTATTATCTCACGTGTCTTACCAACAATGCAAACAAATGTTTATAAGTTAGGTTTTAAGTGATTTGAGGTGTTCAATTGGCAAAATTGAAAAGTAGAAGTATCAAAAATGATTAAAAAACAAACAAGTAAAGGAAGCGGCATATATATTATGCATTTTTTTAACAATTACACTAGTTAGTGTGTTAGTATGTTAGCAATAAAGGAAATATTTATCTAATCTGAACGGACGACTACACTCATCAAATGGTGGGATCCACTAGACTCTAAAGGGCCTATAGGTGAATCTCAAAAAAAAAAAAAAGGATTAATTACTATATATAACGTCCCTGAGGTTTGACTTATTATACTATTAGATTCCTATGTTTTCAATAGTTATTATAACATCCTTAAGGTTTTACTCTATTAAACCATTCCAACCCTAATGTTTAATTTACCGTTAAATAGACTAATATAAAAAAATTAGAAGTTCTATTTGATTCCTCTACTTATAATATGGCTTTAAATTCATCTAATTTTTTTTATTAAATTAATATAAATTTTTTAACTTATTGTGTTTTTATTGCAAGAATAATTATAGTAACTAAATAATTTGTTTAACATCAAAATAATTTTTAAACATATTAATTTAGAATTGACACTACTCCAATATAAATAAGTAATCAACACTATATTAATTAGAATTTATCATACTAACATAGATTTAATTTTATTAATTGTTACCGTACTAATACAATTTATATAACATGTATTGCACTGATTATAATTTATCAAATTAACTAACATGCACTCAATTTCATAATTGGCATCATACTGATGCAATTTATATAATCAGTACCCATCAATTGGGGTTTACCATATTAATATGAACTCAATTTTTATGATTGGCTTGCAATATTATGAATATGTGTGTGTGCGCGCCCATGCACGCCATGTTATGAATGTGTGTGTGTTAATGGCTAATAAATCATTTGGTAAATTTTCATAAAATTTTCATATTAATATGTTAACTAACTATTAAAAATATAATTTATTTCCCAATATAATTTCATATAATTTTTAGAATGATGTAAGAAGAAATAATAAATTGATAGGCAGTCGCTAAAATAAAAAAATTAGATGAAAAATAAATTTTTTAAAAAAGGTGGTTAGGCTTCATATTTATATATATTATGTTTGTGAGAAATACATATTGTTAATATATATATATATATATATATATATATATATATATATATATATATATATATATATATGTTGACCTTGTGCATGATCAAGGTAGAATCAACTCTTGTTTTGACTTTAACAATCAATTTTATGCTTCTAACATGTTTGTTTAAGTGTGATTATAAGTTAGATTGATTCAAATGATAGAGCAAACTTTTAGTTGATTTGAAGCTTCATTAAACTCCTAAAAGGTCTCTCATAATGTTCCTTAAAGTCACATGGATGACCACAACATATATGGGATCAGTTGGAGCCAAAATATGCAAGTTTTATCAAGTTTGATATATATATATATATATATGTTGACCCTGTGCATGATCAAAGTACAATCAACTCTTGTTTTGACTTTAACAATCAATTTTATGCTTTTAATATGTTTGTTTAAGTGTGATTATAAGCTAGATTGATTCAAATGATAGAGCAAACTTTTGGTTGATTTGAAGGTTCATTAAACTCCTAAAAGGTCTCTCATAATGTTCCTTAAAGTCACATGGATGACCACAACATATATGGGATCAGTTGGAGCCAAAATATGCAAGTTTTATCAAGTTTGATAAGAGTTGACGCCGCTCACGATTCAGTCACGACTGTGAGCCACGCCCGTGAGCAGCACAGGCCCGAATGATCAAAAGAAGAAGAAAAGGGCTGCACCCCTCACGATCTGCCGCTCACGATCATGAGGGGCAGACTAACGGGTAAATTTGAACCTCCAGCGGATATATTTTCATCCCTCACGATTCGGAGGGACTGGTCACAATTGTGAGGAGCTGATTTCCTGTAAAAAGGTCAAAAATATATTTAATAAAAGAATGGAGTCTTTCTTGGACAAATCAATGATTCCTAACAGCTAGTTTTTCATCCTCCAACTATAAATACAAGGCTTGGAACTTCATTTGAAGTTTACAAAAGTATTGGTGAAGCAAATCAATTATGTTAAATCATTAAACCAAGCTTTGCTCTTTTATAATTTTCTTTGAATACTCATTGCTTGTAAACAAAATTTTGTTGAGTTTGTATCTACTTTTCTTATGAGAGTTGGGTGAGTGTTAGAAATAGGATTCTTTCATTTACTCATTCTTTGGGGTTGAAGAAGTAGGCGGTGAGGTTCTTTCTCTTTGGGTTAGTGTTGAGCCTTTGTAAAAATATATTGATTGTAAAGGTTGTAAGTTAGCCTTGAAAACTCTTGTGGGAAGGTTTAAATGTGAGCCTTGAAAACACATTGAAAATTGGTTTGTGTTGAGCTAAGAAAAACACATTTGTAGAGTTTGGTATGAGCCTCAAAACACTTGTATCAATCTTGGGAAATAAGATTAGTGTGGTTCAAAATCCTAACTTGAGGATAAGTTAGGTGGAGACGTAGGATTGTTGAGAATCCGAACTCCTTAAATCATTGTGTTATTTGTGTGATTGTTCTTCTGCTTGTTGATTATTTGTACTTGTTCTGCAGTTTACTTTTTGTATATTTTTTGTTTATCTTTTATTTTTGTACTTGTTCTTGTTTGGTTCATAGCCTTCTCTTTTAATTCTAAAAAATCTACCATTAATCCTATTCACCCCTATATATATATATATATATATATATATATATATATATATATATATATGTTGAATTAGTCAGTAAAATTTTCTTATGTCATTTTATTTTTTTAGTATTTTAATTGGAGTGATTTAATCACTATTAAAGGGAAAAGTAAGAAAAAATGAAAAATTTAACCCTATTTTTTATATTGGATGTCCATATTTCTTTGCCATCGGAGCTGCTCAGCCAAGCTTTTGTTATTTTTCTTCGTAAGTGGGAGAACTATATTTATAATTATAAGGTTCCTTACCTAATTTTATTATATTAAAGTTATGTGAAATTTTGCTTCATGCCAAAACTCTGGGGTTCGATCAATATCTGTTAGTTTGAGATTCTCTGTTCTAATTGGTTTAGTTATGAATGATAGATGTTAGTTTGAACCAAATTATTATATTTTAAATAAATAGATGAGATTATTTTCAGATTTAAAAAAATAAATGGATGAGATCTTATTAACATTTAAAAATCAATTATTGAGTGGAAGAATTTTTGGTGTGTTTTTAAATATATTTCTAATAACTCATATGGAGTTAAACAAAATATTTGATTTAGAATATGATACCCATGTGCCCTAAAAAGAATTAAGTAATTGGACAAAATTGTAACATTAAAATTTTCTTTTGAGCATCTAATTGCATGTCACACTACACAAGTTAATTGAGGGAGCTTCATCTAGAGGAGAGAACATAATTTTGCCATTCTCTTATGAGATAGACGTTGTCCTTTCCCAAAGAAACAGCTCATGTGACTTTTTTTTTTTTTCAATATGGAATTGTATAAAGTCTGGGTATTATATTATATAGTTAGGTATGTACTTTATCTTGACTATATTATAAAATATATTTCTGTTTAGACAAATCTAAAATATGATTCGTTAAAGTAAAAAAAATATCATATATATATAATATATATAATTCAGATAAAAAGTTGTGCCTTTTTAATATTTTAATAAAAATTTATAATTTTATTTTAATAAAATTAATTAATTAATTTATATATATTAATTAATTTTATTTATATTTTAAAATAATTAGCTAAAATATATAAATTTAAGTTGTGTGCATTACACCAATACACCAATACTGTAATTTTAATAAAAACAAATATGATAATTTACTTAAAATAAAATAAATTGGTATTATCAATTTTTTTGTCAATAGATTAATTATAAGATTTAATTATTAATGGACTATAAAATAGAGAGCAGTTCTCTTATTTTAAATTATGTACAAATTAAGTATAAAATAGTTGTTGGGAGACTTTTGCTGCCTTTGTGGTCGTACCCGGATCGAACTAGATTAATCAGAGTCCAATGAGCTCCGAATACTAGTGGTTCAGATTAAAAAATATAAGTACAAATTAATCCTACAAACACAAATACTATATTTTAACAAAAATAAATATGATAATTTATGTATAATAAAATAAATAAATATTACTAATTTTTTATTAATAAAAAGATTGTATGATTCAAATATTAATGAATTGGATATAGGACATCTCTCTTATTTTAAATAGATGCAAATTAATCATACATTTTGATTTAATTTTACACCTCACGGCCACTAAATAATTTTCTCACTGAATTAACATACGTGATTTATAGTAAAAGAATACATTTTGATGTCTGTAGTTTTGACTAATACAAGGCCAGTCTTATTTTTTTTTGTATATTTAAATATTTATATTTCATAATTATTTACACGTTAATTGTCACGCGTTATCCTCAATCCACCCATTATCTACAGTAATTATTATCTTAATCCATTTATTGAGCTTTTAAGGTTATAATTTACACTTAATCATATTCTGAAATCCGAACAGATTTAAAACTTTTCTTATTAAGACATCATCAATCATCATTTTGTATCATGCATCCCACATTATATAATGCTAAGATCCATAAGCACACT
>CATIWO010290061.1:0-13392 GCA_949673435.1 Macaranga tanarius | reverse complement strand
AATTGTTGGATAGGTATGGGTGGGCCTTCTCTAAGTGTGTAGAGAAGCCCATGTGCCCATAGCCTTAGCCCATATCCATTAAGTGTTAATGGATATCAAGGCTAAGGTTATCCAAGTTTCCAAACACCTCCCACTCACCATAAAGCCGAGCCATTCATTTAGCTTGAGTGTGATACACTCAAGCTATAGCATTGCATGTAACTTGAGTGTGAGACACTCAAGTTGTAACTAATAAAATAATATTGGCTTTATTTGAGTGAGTGGAGAGTGTAGATACAACTTTCTCACTCCCTATGCATGTGAATTGAGTGTGAGACACTCAACACATAAACTATTATCATATTAGCTTTATTTATATAGTCAGTGAAGTTTGTAGAGAGAGTTAAAGGATACCTTCATTTTGTATAAGTTAGAGAGTTTTTAATATCAAGAAAAAGAGAGAAAAGGATTAAGAGAGTCCTCTTCCTTCTTCTTCTTCATGTGTAGACATATCAAACAATACATAAGTGTTGTGTGCTTTCTACTTTTAGTCCATCATCCATTGAAGGCTTTGTCCCATACATCCTAGCTTGGTGAAGTTCTTGCAAGCACCTTGGATCCAAGAGGAGAGGCTTATGGAAAGAGCAACACCATCCTTGGAAGTCTTCCTTTCCAACCCATGTGTATCAAGCTAGAGGCTTCACATTTGGGGAGCTCGGAGCTTGTAGATCAACACCAACCAAAGCTTACCGAGCATGCTACCAACTAGGGAGTTATGTAAGTATTACTAAATCCCTTAGTTGCTAGGTCTTATTTTTGAAAGCATGACTTGGTTAACATGTTGATAGTATATTGTTCATTATGCATGTTTAGCTATGTAAGAGTGTATGTGATATGATCTATGGGCATGAAAGTATTTTGTGTTTGATGCAAATGTTGCATGCAATGAAAATTTTTAAATTCCGCATTTTTATTATTCCTCTACACACACTTTCCTTCAATAGATAGATGTAACTATGTGATTTGGTTTAGTAAGTGAATATGGAGTTGATGCGGATCTTTACTTCTCAAAGAAAAAGGGGTAGTTGGAAAACTTAATCCTTAAACTTGATAATGAATATAAAGAATATGAAATCTTAATCAACTTAAATATTATAAGGTTAAGATTTTTAAGTTGTTAATCATAAAACATGATAACATCTAAATTTTAAAGTGAATACGGAAAGTATTCAAGTCTTCAATATAGAGACTAAAAATGTAAAATGCTTCAATGACATTCAACATGAGAATGATAAAATACTAAGTGCATATGGCATTAAGAGTAGTAATACCATGTTTGGGGCATAGCAGGATTAGTAAGTGTATATAACCATTGCCTGAGGCCTGGTGCACATTTTACTTTATAGATTTATGGTTAAGTTAGTATGTATAGCCGATGCCAAGGGCCGGATGTATATGCTACTTTATAGATGTAGTTGGTAAATATGTATAGCCAATGCAATGCACATGTTACCTTATAGGTGCAAGTGAGTAAATGTACATAGCCATTGCTGGGGGTCAGGTACACATGTTACCTTATAAATTCAAGTTGGTAAATATGTATAGCCGTTGTTGGGGGCCGGGTACAAGTGTTACCTTATAGATTCAAGTTGGTAAGTGTGTATAGCCATTGCCGGAGGCCAGGTACACATGTTACTTTATATATTCAAGTTGGTAAGTGTGTATAGCCATTGCCGGTGGCCGGGTACATATGTTACCTTATAGATTCAAGTTGGTAAGTATGTATAGCCATCGCTAGAGGTCGGGTATACATGTTACCTTATAGATTTAAGTTAGTAAGTGTGTATAGCCATTGCCGGGGGCTGGGTGTACATGTTACCTTATAGATGTAAATTGGTAGTATGCATCGCCATTGCCAAGGGTCGGGTGCACATTCCACCTTATAGATGTAAGACCATATCTGAAATATATATATAGTTGTTGCCTAGGGCCAAATACATATATTAATTTGGATTTGGCATTTGAGTTATTATTAGTTTAAGTACTGATCACATTTAATATGTCATATGCATACGAACTTATTAATTTTCTTGGTATTCAGTATAGTGTTGGATCACACTATGTTTGATATCACAGTAATATGTGTATAGTTTACTTTGATAATGTTCTTGTAATGAGCTCGGTTATGATGCTTTGAGAATTTGTTGTAGTGAGTTATTTTATTTTATTTAATGATTGAGCCTCTATTATATTACGTAATGAAAAGAATATCTTGATGGGTGATTTTGAGAGAAAGTGCCTTAATGCATTTATTTTTGGATCTTAGAAATCACTTGAATATTGATAAATTATTTTAAGTTTTATTTGTTTATAATTGCTTTAATTATTAGATTATGGATTAAGAGGTCCTTATTAGTTGAGTTTCATGGTTATTTTCATTCACTCACTGGGTAATTGTCTTACGAAATTACTCACACTTTTTATATTCTAAAATTTTTAGTATAGGTGAATAGTACATATTTAGCTAGTAGTTGAGAGATGATAGGGCAGTGGACCACGATAATCTATGAGCTGGCTGAGGCGGGGATCTCTATAAGTTGAGAGAGAGGGTTACTTGAGCCTATTATATTATTTTATTTTGAAATCCATTGTATAATAACCAATACTTTCATAGTTTATTAAGGAGTTGATGTATGGTGTGGCAATACCAATGTATTTAAGTGTAAGAAAATATTTGTTTGCTATACTAAGCCAATTGCCGTCAAATAAAATTCTTGGAAATATAATGAACATGGTAATTCATAACTAAATTTAGTGCTATCATTTTATAATATTATTGTAAAGAGATTCTCCCTGATTATCCTTAGGTAATATCTCTTTCTATTCATACCACTGCCAGATGGATATAGCTGGTAGAGGTATGATAGGGAGGGGTGTTACATTAAGGTTCCTGCCACCACATGAAAACTTCCGTCGTTTGACAACTGATTAGCTATTTTAAGCTTTTTGCTTATTGTCGTTTATCTAGGTCTAATAGACCTTTGTATAATAACATTGTTTGTATATTGGGTATCACCCAATTCAAGCCTCATGGAATAATAATATTTTTTATTTTGTCTCATTTAATTCGTATCGATGGGTTTTATTATAACCCCTTTTCTCTTTATGCAAATTTGTTTGCTTATTCGCCCTATCGCACCGCATAATCACCGCATCACAATTTAGTGACTCTGTAGCCTTTTGTTTTGACTATAAGACATATGATCGCCATATTACTATGTTTATCAGAATATGGGTGCTCTCGGCCCTTCTTTTAGCACGTTGACTATCCCCCCTACAATTGGCTCTCCTTGTGTTAATAAGCAATCTTGATTTATTTTATCTGTTATTCCCTATTTAACATGAAGTTTTATTTGAATATTGCTATACACATAGCCTATCCCCAAAGGGACGTCCACTAAATATTGGGAGTTTACCAGTATTGCAATTGACCAAAGTCTCTAGCATATTCGATCTTACAAGATTGCATTTTATTCTTTTTGTATGAACTTCACTAATAAAGTTCAGTGTCTCTCCATTTGCTTGCTCCCACAAGTAAATTCTTCCTCAATAATTTCTTGTAAGAATTACCAAAATGAAAGATCCACTAACTTTGTTAGCTTGTCACATACAATCATATCCCACATCAATAAGCCCCGATAGTCTTTGGTGAGTATCTTATAGTTTCCACGAGTTTAAGCTTGTCAATTTTAGTCCATTGACTTGCCACTAATAATCGTCATCCGTATTAATATTTTGCATCAACATAATTTTTTTAATTTGATAATTACACCCATATAATCATTCAATATTGCCTCTTTAGCATTGAGCATGCACGTTAATACTTCTCGCATTGTAACGTTATTTACTCTGATACCAAATGTCATAAGTCCTCATTTTAGCACCAACTTTCAACCCGTATGGCACTTAAACTTCCCTATGTTTAGGCCAACCAAGCTCAATGATATGCTTCTAGTCTTATTTCGAGTGCTCTGTATCTTAATTTGAGTGTTGGAGAACCCAACCAACACGCCATGTTCCCTGCCTATTTTGTTTCCTCGGTTTCCCACATATCCGAATATCGAATTAACTATAGAATTACTTCAAAGATTCGGGTCACATATTTATCTCACAACTCCGTATATCCTGAATCTAATGTTAGCCTCATAATTTCATATATGATCGAGACATGTGCATTTCCTTTGCAATCCTCATATAAGTTCGGGTCCTGCATCAGCCCCACAAGTTCCGCATGTGGCCGAGTCTCCTTCTCGACTCCTCGTTTACCATATGCTTCTGCATAGTGTTAGCTATATATATTAACCTCGGGTTTAGGAGCACTCGCATTATGAGCACCTTAGCCTCATAGTGTCCATAGAGCTTCTTCTCTATGGAGACACCGAATTCCTCTTTCCATGAACCCGATGCCCGACGCCTAGTTTTTGAAATAGGGTGCTCACTTAAGGTTGTGTCGTCGAACATGCACACAAGTCTCGAGGATTATGGAGAGCTTACACCGAAGGTATCCCCTTAAAGAGCATAAGGAGCACCTTGAAGGTTGTAAGGAGGAGACATTATAGTATTCCACCCATCACACCCCTATGAATATAAATATATTATTTATTCATATTTACCAAGATGCCCTTAAATATACTTTAATCTTCATTTGGGTCCCCATGGTAGTCCCATGTCACTAGGAATGCATCACATATCGAGGCTCCTTTGGCGCCTTGTTACATAATACACCCAGTGTAGATAAGAATTTTCCTTATCAATTAGTTTGAGTTAAAAAATATTATTGTCAAAAAACGAAAGGAATGTTGCATAAATATTATTTAAGTAAAAAATTTATTAAAATTGCAATGAATTATAACTATATTAAGTTTGTAATATTATATTCTAATACAAATAAGTAATACTCTTATTATTTTTAAAAATTTTATATAATTAAATAATAATATCAAAAAATATATTTAATATTTTATTTACTATAAGTCTAAATTTTTTGTTTGTGTGCTTCGCATTGTTAAATTTCATATCAATAATTTTAAATATTAGTGCTTTGAATTTTAATTTGAATGGTGATATAATAAATAAAATGAATTTTTTCATAAATAGGTAGAAAACTAAAAATAATATCAAAAGCCATATTGACTAAAATATTTTCAAAAATAGCTTTAAGGATTTTTTTTTTTTTCAAATCTAGACCATGACTCTTCTAGAAGCTATTTGATCCTTCTATTGTTTTTGAATCAAAAACTTTTTTTTTCTACTTTCTTCATTTTTTTTCTCAACATTTTGTTTACTAAACTTTTTTTTTCTATTTTTAAGGTACTGTTTTTTATCAATATTTTTTTTACTCAATATTTTTTTATACTCAAGATTTTTTCTATTTTTAAAATACTCTTAACATTTTTTTATATTATTTTTTTCTCAACATTTTTCTCAGTATTGTTACATATTATTTAACATATGCACTCCTTCTTTGTTTCCTGCATTTTTTCTTCATTTCCTACACTTTCCTGCACTTCTTCTTCCATTCTTTTCTGCAACAAAATTCAACAAATTGCAGTTGTTGATTTTTGTTTATTTTGTGTTGATTTTTGTTGTTGTTTGTTATTTTTTTAGTTTTTTCATCATTATTAATAAAATTAGACAATAAATATAATTTTTATCAATAGTAAAAATAATAATTTATTTGATATATTTCATAATTTTTTAAATATTTTTATTAAAAAAATAATTATTGAATAATATGGGTAATTTTTACTTTAATTAGTTTAATTTCTAGATTCTAAATAATTATGAAAAAATAATTATTGAAGACTATGGGTAATTTTTTATTTAATTAGCCTAATTTTTTTTCTAAATAATAGTAATCATCAAAATTAAAAAAAAAATGTTATTTAGAATAAAAAATTATATTACTTAAAATGTAGAAATTAAATGAGAAAAAAAAACAAAAAGAAAAAAAAACAACATAAAAAATGAAAAAAAAAACAACAAAAAGAACCAGCATAGAACAAACAGAAAAAAAAAATAAACAAAAACAAAAAGAAACAAGAGAAAATTTACTATTCAATAAATATAATTTTTTACTTTTATTAGTATCAATAATAAAAATAATAATTTATTTGATATATTTCATAATTTATTTGATATTTTTATTGAAAAAAAATTTATTGAATACTATGGGTAATTTTTACTCTAATTATAACATAAAAAATGAGAAAAACAACAAAAAGAAAGAGCATGCAACAAACAGAAATAAAAAGAAATAAGAGAAAATTTAGGGGTCAATAAATACAATTTTTACTTTTATTAGTATCAATAATAAAAATAATAATTTATATCAATGATAAAAATAATAATTTATGGTTGTTGATGCTGATCTCACTAGTGACATTGATGAATCATCATAACCAAACTCTGCAACAACCTCAACCTCAATTGCATGTTTAATCTTGTAATTCTTGACTTTTTGCTCCACTTGTTACAATGGATGCTAGCACTATATCTTTCATACTCTCGTTATTATATCAATCAATCTTGGTATGAAATGTCTTCTGTGTTTACTTTGTTTTACGCCAAGAATACACATGAAGTGCGAAGGATGAAGAGATGAAGGATATAAGTGCAGGCAATGAGTTTCTGGTGAAAGATGAAGCGATTGTGAAGGAGGATGAGGAAGAGGGTGAAGGAATGAGAAACGGGGCTGTAACGGAAGATAGGACTGCTGTTTGTGGTTTTTCTGCATGTTATCCTGTTTTGCTTTTCATTTTGATTTCTATATTTGTTTATCAAATGATTTCCTTTCTACCTGCTATCGCCATATCGTTAAGTGTTCTCTGTATTGGTTTATCAATGCAAAGTTAACAGTTGTGAGCATAGAGAACTTGTTTCCCCAATATATGGAGGTTGGTAGATTCGGCCTTTTATATTCTATCTGATCAAATGACTTTTATGTATTCAGGTTCAGATGTGCTGTTTCCATCCGGTTCCATGCATGAGTTGAGGTGGTAAACCACTTGCTCTGCGATGAATGTTTCAACGTTCCATTTTGAAACAAAAAGAGATGTGATTGGCTGGCTAAACATTTAAATTGTTTATTGCTCTAAAAATGTCTAATCATGGTAGATGCTGATTCTAATATTCAGCTTTCATTTTGGGTATATCTCAGTTCATTTTGATATTTAATTCAAAATTCAACCTGCAGGGTCAAGCAAAATATACACAATAATTTTTTTAAAAAAAAAAACCATTTACATGACCAGGTACATATTTTTGTGAATCATCATTGTATATCAAAATTACAGTTTATTAGATATGTTGACGTGAAAGGTATTATTTCGTTAATTTTTAATGTCCTTGGTTTGTTTAGGAGTTAATGATAAAAAAGAAAGGCTTGCTGTATTACCATGTGATGCTAGTGGCTTTTCTCTCTAAACAAATGGAAGGGGAATTGATTTTATGAAGGATAATGACAGGTGTCTCTCAAAAATGGAAGGGGAATTGATTTTATGAAGGATAATGATAGGTGTCTCTCACAGAGACACCTATCTCTGTAAACAGTGGGAAAAGATAAAATATTTTTTTTCCCAAAATTATATTTATGCCTTTATTTAATTAATAATAAAAAAATTATATAATAATTAAAAAATATATATTTTAATTATTTAATTAAATAAATTGACAAAATCTAAAACCTAAAAAAGAACTGAGTGAACCCTTCGTGTCATAATTTACAAACTCATATATATATATATATATATATATATATATATATATATATATATATATATATATATATTGTATAATATAAAATTATATAATAATAAAAATATATATTTTTTTATTATTTAATTAATTAAATTGACAAAATCTAAAATCTAAAAAAGAACTGGGTAAACTCATCGTGTCCTAATTTATAAACTCGTGTATTATATATTTTATTTATTTATATATTTTTTATTATAAAAATCTCACGGGGGCAAAAATATAATTTTGACCCGTGAGATTAAAGATAGGCGTCGCTGTACGCGACATCTATCTTTATCCTTTTATGAAACAGGGTTGTAATTATAATTTTTTTTTATGAAAAAATGATTCATGTTTGCTATGAGCGACACAAACTGGATGTTCCTAGTGACAACAAATTATCAAAATACGACTCTCCCAATTTATTTTTTATTTTTTGAGCATCATTCTCCCATTTTTGGCCAAAACCACTTCCTACTTTCTCATATTTTCTATTATATATGTTATATTTCCTCTTTTCTCATATTTTCTTCTCTTCTGTGTGTTGGTTTCTATTATATATGTATGTGTTTTGTTCAAGTGGATGACGAACGAAGGAGTTTCAGCTTCCAGCAAACACTTGGTCTTCGCTTACTTTGTCTCTGGCCATGGTTTTGGTCTTGCCAATAGTGTTTGTCGAGGTCGTTAGGATCATCATTCTAGCAGGCCCTGATGTGCACGTGGTCACCGATGCACCCACCTTTGTCTTCATGTCCGAGTTTCAGCCCCCTCGCCTCTTCATCTGCAAGGTGTTGCCAGTGGATCGCCTTGCTTTGCTAGTTCAAAAGTCGCTGTAACTTTCAACCAAGCCAGTGAAGAAGATAAACAGGAAAGAAGGGTGGGCAAAAGAGTCTTTGTCCTGCCATAGGGATCAGCTGGCTTCCATTGAAAGAGGATTTGATGGGACAACACTTAAGGGTCGGGTCCTTTTTTTGAGATTTTGCTGGCTAAGAACCCTATTTCCTAGCTAGAGGTTTTAGTTTTGTATTTAAGTTTTTTAGTTTTTCTTGTACTGGTTCTAGTTGTAGTAAATCATCTTCCATCCAAAGTCATGTAAATTGACTTCTGTGGTCCTCCGTATTAGGATCCCTAAGATGGTTGTGATTTTAGTGTTTAGTTGGTTCTGATTTATCATTATGTAACAAGCAGAATTGGGATCGAAGTTCATATTTTAGACATGTAACTTATTCCTAAATGACACTGTATGCTCTCTTTTCAATGAATGTGACATTCATTATGACCAAAAAAAAAAAGAGGGACAAAACTATAATTAAAAAAATAAAATTCTCTTTTTCTGATCATAAACGTGGCTAGCCACCTTATTATTATTATTATTTTTTTCTAACTAGTCAAAAGGTCATGTACGAATGACCGCATTATGGTTTAGGCATCTTGTCATTAACACATACATAGTGCAGGATTGAAATTTGAAAGTCTACAAGAAATAAAGTTATCAGCGACCAACTTTTAGCGATCATATAGAAATTGATCTTTAGAAGTGTGTTAATAACGACTAAATTTTTATGTAGTGGTTAAAGTTAAAATTATTTACGATACAATGCAGCTAAGATGCTCTGAGAAGTGATACTTTGGGACTGAACAGTTACAAGATGGCTTCAATTGTGTGAATGAAGATTATATTATGAGGGATTTTGATATGAGATTTTTTATTGTTGGAGCTACCATGTTTATAATGCTTATGGCAAACTCTACTTCCTAGTGATTTTTATCAATTTTGACTGACTTCAACAGGGATTTCCAGTGGGATGCCTGTCGTTTTGTTTGTTTATCAAGCAATTTATTGATATTCTAATTGCTTATTTTTTGGTCCGGCGTGCAGCTCCTAGGGCAATTGAGAAATCTAAGGTTACTAGCGCGGTGTTCTAGTTATGCTGCAACCTGAGAGGCATGCTCCAGTTGGAGGGTAGGTGGAAAGCTATATAAATGTCTGAGAAATTGTGCGACAGGATAGTTTGGGTGCAAAATCTCATTTATGTTTTGATTGCATAAAGAAGTTTGTGCCAAGTTTAAATGCATGTTTGAAGTCTGATTGTTTTAAAAACCTTATTAAGCAAAATCTGTGCTCTGCTCAGCAACTGTTTCCTTTTTTTTTTTTTAGTTATATGACACTATATTGTCTCTATTTGCTGTGTTGCAGTAATGATGAGTGGTTTCATACTACCCATATGTAGACATGTTTTTAACTCCTTTGCCTTAATTTTTCAGTTTACAATTGAGTTCTGTTGTCGAAATTAGAGAGATTAATGATGATAATATGCTTATTTGTGCTCAGTAAACATGTTAACAATTCTGTTCTTATTCGATTTTTATGTTGTCGAAATCAGTAGTTTTACAAGACAAACACGATGACGACAATGGCGCATAATAACCATAAGAGGAGTATGAAGACAGATCCGCATTTACATAATCCTATAACATTTTTTATATTCTTTTATCTCATTTTATGTTTATATTTATAACAGCAGCAGTAGCTTATTCCTTATAGCAACATTATTGATTAATCTTGGTCTCTTTACGTATAAGAATCTTCTCTTATCTCGACAATGTTAGGACTGGTGGGAGCCGAGAAAGAAGAAGTAAAAAATAAAGAAATTATATTAAACTCCTACACAAATTTCATTAACAAGGTTGTTGTTATATAGCAGCAAGATTACAGCTTTTACAAGTAAAAAACCATGCTGTAAACTAAAATTTCTACCTACTAGTAAGGTGCACAATACTTTCAACCTTACCTACAAGTACAACACTAACTAATTTAGTTAAACAAACTAAATTCTTCAACTATTCAAGTTGAATACAAAGATATTTTCAATTCTCTCCATGAGCTGAACATGTACACTGTTGTCCATGCATAACAAAACTAATTATGCTCTAACATCAATCTCAACTTCTAACACTCCTCCTTGAGATTGAGGTTGGACAATTCAAACTAAAACATATGCAAAAATCAAATTCAACTTCAATTTGCAGGCAACAGGTTCTCTAAGAATCAAAATGACATCTTAAAAATTTGAATTAAAAGAGTTTGTTGATCTTGAAAACTCCTCCTTAAAGGAGACTCCCTGCAAAACAAGAACCAGAATCATTCCCTTCAATTTGATGGCTTTTGCTAAAAATTTAACTTTCATTTGGGAGGATTTTTTGTTCAAAAAACTGCAGAGCACACAGCATTATGCCAAATGCCAGTATAATACATACGAAGGGCAGCAAGCTGGTGTAAAATCTGTAGCAACAAGCAACCCGGGATAACATGCTGCAGCAGCTGCTGATATTCTATCAAAAATATTTTGATCTTTTTGAAGCTGAAACACTCATCATTTTGGTCCAAAAATATTGTGTCTGCTGCAAAAGTAAAAGTGCCATCAAAATCAGAGCAGCTGAACGTCATTTTCTAGAAGCTGAATATGATGAGTATGCTACCTCAAATGCTATTTCTTCTTCCTTTTTGTTATTACTTTGAACAACAAATAGAATAGAAAAAACATATAAAAGATGGCTCATGGAGCTTTTAAAACACAAGTTCAGTTTATGCACTTGACGGTCCTCGTTAAATTCAAATTTGAAGGCATGAAAGTCTTCCAAATTTTCAGTTTAAAGACATGAAGGTCTTGCAATTCAATTTAAAGACATGAAAGGTCTTTGCAATTTCAATTTGTAGACATGAGGGTCTTATAAATTCAGTTTAAAGACATGAAAGGTCTTTGCAAATTCAGTTTATAGACATGAAAGGTCTTTGCAAATTCAGCTTATAGACATGAGGGTCTTACAAATTCAGTTTAAAGACATGAAAGGTCTTTGTAAATTCAGTTTATAGACATGAAAGGTCTGAAACAAAATATCATTTTCATTCTCATGTTTGAGAAAATTACATTTGAAACACACCATTTTTAGTTTTTCAAACAAAAATTTAACTCATAACACAAGAACTAAAAAAGATGTAGAAACATAAACTTGATTTTTGAAGATAAAGAAAAAACTGAAATTCTATTTTGCTCTAAGAAAATAGAGCACAAAACAAGAAATTTGCCATAATTTGGTTGATCACAGCAACCATTGACAAAATATGAAAAAGAAGTGAACTTTCAAGAGAGTAAAAAAGAAGAAAAAATATTGTTGCAGAAATAAGAATGCAGCAAGCAACGATTTTTTTTTCTTTTTCTTCATGGCTGAGCTTTAAACTCACAGACCCGAAGGACTAAAGCTCTGATACCACTGTTGGGACTGGTGGGAGCCGAGAAAGAAGAAGCAAAAAAAAAGAAATTATATTAAACTCCCACACAAATTTCATTAACAAAGTTGCTGTTATATAGCAGTATGATTACAGCTTTTACAAGTAAAAAACTATGCTGCAAACTGAAATTTCTACCTACTAGTAAGGTGCACAATACCTTTAACCTTACCTACAAGTACAACACTAACTAATTTAGGCTCCGTTTGATTGTGGAAAATATTCTTCTTGAAAATATTTTCCTATATTTTCTAATGTTTGGTTACCAAAATAAAATAAGTCAAAGGAAAATAAGTTATTAGTCAAAGGAAAATAACTTAAAAATATAGGAAAACAACTTCCCATTCTAAAAACGGGAAGTTATTTTCCAAGACTTGAATGCTTATCAAATATAAAGAGAGAGAAAAAAATAAAAAATAATGTTACCATTTCTATATAATATTGTATAATTTATGAAAAAATCTATTGCAAACTAAATACCAAAAATGCTTTTAAACTATTTTTCTAGTGTTGTAGCCAAACATAAAAAAATATTATATTTTTCTAAAAAATATTTTTTCTGAAAAATATTTTTCGAGAGAGAATATTTTCCTCAAACAAATGGAGCCTTAGTTAAACAAACTAAATTCTTCAACTATTCAAGCTGAATACAAAGATATTTTCAATTCCCTCCATGAGCTGAATATGTACACTGTTGTCCATGCATAACAAAACTAATTATGCTCCAACATCAATCTCAACTTCTAACAGACAACAGCAACATCATTATTATATATTAATACAGAAACTTGGTCAAGTCAAGGTTACTGTTGTGCATTTGTAATCTTTATCATAATTTAATTTAATGCAGCTACTTATGCAAAATTTGTGCGTCTTGTACTCATCTTCTGCGCTTCCTTCACTTGTGCTCAACAGAACTACTCAGTAAAATCTGCTTTAGACTGCAACACCAATGATGAGACAAGAATTTTTTTTTTCACAAGAGCAATGCTACACTTGCAATGGCCAAAACACGACTTGTGAGGCCTTTCTCATTTTCAGATCTCAACCTGTTTACAACTATGCTCCTACCTCAACTCTAACATTCACAAGCCCAGAGCTTGCAAGAATCAACAATTATTACGAGGCTATCAGAGTTTCCTCTCAATATGGAGGTAATTGTTCCTGTGTCTTACTCTTGTTTACGTCAGTACTACCAGGACAATGCTCCATTTTGCTAGGTGGTTATTGAAATGGATGTTGCCACTTCTGAATCTTATGATGGAAAGATAAAACATACGATTTGAACTTCAAAGAAGAGGTAGGTTTTTATGCCATCCTAGTTTTCA
>CATIWO010290032.1:0-12111 GCA_949673435.1 Macaranga tanarius | reverse complement strand
ACTAAGTAAGGAAGATGATCCTAAGCCTTCCTCACCAAGTGAAGCACCTAATTTGGAGCTTAAACTTTTGCCTTCCACTCTAAGGTATGCATTTCTTAATTCTAATTCTAATTTTCCTTTTATTATAAATTCTTTACTACCAAATGATGCGGTGAATGCTTTATGTGATGTTTTGAATAAACATAAAGGATTAATAGGATACTCAATTAATGACCTAAAAGGATTAAGCCCAACTATTTGCATGCATAGAATCATTTTAGAAAATGATACTAAGCCTACTATAGAAGCCCAAAGGAGGCTAAATCCCACTCTTAAAGAAGTGGTTAGAAAGGAAATGATTAAGTTGCTTGATAATGGGATCATATATTCCATTGGTGATAGTAAATGGGTAAGCCCCGTTTAAGTTGTTCCTAAAAAGGGTGGCTTGACCGTTGTGCAAAATGAAAATAATGACTTAGTGCCTACTAGGACTGTCACAGGTTAGCATATGTGTATTGACTATAGAAAGTTAAACAAAGCAACTAGGAAAGATCATTTTCCATTGCCTTTTATTGATCAAGTTATAGAAAGATTAGTAAATTTTTCATATTTTTGTTATCTTGATGGGCTTAATGGTTTTTACCAAATTCCTATTCATCCTAAAGACCAAACTAAGACCACTTTTACTTATCCAATTGGCACTTTTACTTTTAGGCGTATGCCTTTTGGCTTATGCAATGCTCCCGCTACTTTCCAAAAATGTATGTTTTCAATATTTAGTGATCTAATAGATTATTGTGTTGAAGTATTCATGGATGACTTTAGTGTTTATGGATCTAACTTTGTAAATTGTCTAGAAAATCTTTCTAAAGTTCTTGATAGGTGCAAGGAGCATGGATTAGTACTTAATTGGGAGAAGTGCCACTTTATGGAACAAGAAGGGATTGTTCTTGGCAATATGGTTTCACAAAGAGGAATCGAGGTTGATAGAGCAAAGATAGAGGTCATTGCCAATTTATCACCTCCAAAGAGTGTAAAGGATATAAGGAGCTTTCTTGGACATGCGGGTTTCTATAGAAGATTCATTCAAGATTTCTCTAAGATAGCAAGGCCACTATGCAAGCTACTTGTCAAGGAGGCTGTTTTTGAGTTTGATGATGCATGTATGGATGCATTTGGGACTTTGAAGAAGGCTCTTACATCAGCACCGGTTTTACAACCACCTAATTAGGAGCAACTATTTGAGATCATGTGTGATGCAAGTAACTTTGCAGTTAGGGCAAAGAAAAGAAGGCAAGCCTTATGTGATTTATTATGCTAGTAAACTACTTGATGATGCTCAGATTAATTATACCACTACGGAAAAAAAGTTACTTACTATTGTTTATGCTTTTGACAAGTTTAGAGCATATCTTGTGGGGCAAAAGGTCATTGTGTATTCCGACCATGCTGCCCTTAAGTATCTTCAAAGCAAGAAAGATGCAAAACCAAGGCTCTTAAGGTGGACTATAATGCTTCAAGAGTTTGATTAGGAAGTAAGAGATAAGAAAGGAAGTGAAAATCTTATTATGGACCACTTATCAAGACTAGATCAAGAGGAATTGAATAAGAGTGATGATAGTGTGCCAATCAATGAGTCATTTCATAGTAAACATCTCCTTACATTAGCTTCTAAGGAACTTCTATGGTTTGCAGATTTTGCAAACTACCTTGTGAGTGGAGCTCTACCTTATGGGCTTGACTTTTGGCAAAAGAAGAAATTTTTGTATGATAGTAAGTTCTACTATTGTGAAGAACCTTTGCTATATAAGAGATGTGGAGATAGTTTGATTAGAAGATGTATTCCTCAAGATGAAGTCTAAGATATTTTGAGACATTGTCATTCCTTGGATGTAGGCAGACACTTTGGTGCATCAAAGATAACTTCGAAGGTACTTCAATTTGGTTTTTGGTGGCCTACTTTATTTAAGGATGCTAGAGAATTTATGCTTAAATATGATAGATGCCAAAGAACGGGTAATTTGTCTAGGAAACATGAGATGCCTTTGAAGAATTCTTGAAGTAGAGATTTTTGATGTTTGGGGTATTGACTTCATAGGTCCTTTTCCTAGTTCTTTGGGCTATAAGTATATATTGGTTATGGTAGATTATGTCTCTAAATGGGTAGAAGCAATGGCTACTATTACTAATGATGCTAAGGTTGTCAAAAAGATGCTTAAGAAAATTATTTTTCCAAGGTTTGGCACCCCTAGAGCATAATTAGTGATGGTGGTTCACACTTTTTAATCATATAATAAAAGCTCTTTTGAAGAAGTATGGAGTTACACACAAGGTGGCTACTCCATATCACCCACAAATAAGTGGGCAAGTTAAGGTGAGCAATAGAAAATTTTATCTAGTTAGTGATGGTGGTTCACAATATATATATATATATCTAAAAAGAATAGCACATGCAAAATCTTATAATTGCAAGTTTGAGTTCAGCAAGGTTGGGTTTTGAGCGTACAAAAGAAATTGATACATTGACAACAGTTGTCAAGATCCAAATTTTTTACTGTTGAAGAACACATTGACAACCAAATGATGATCACTAATTATGGAAATGTACTAAAAATAATAATATGGTAGAAATTTGAACTAAAATCCATTAACTTTATTCTAAGGTTCAAGATATGTAAATTAAATTTTTTAGGCCCAATAAAATAGAGTCCAAGATATGTGGACCCGATTTGGCCCAATTAGGAAGGATCAACTTGATCATATTATGGATTGTATAGAATTTTATCCTAAAATAGGATAAAGCTTTATTTAGATACAATAAAGCTAACAATATCCTATGATAAGATAAGATTTTATCTCAAGAGATAATTAAGAGGATTAAATTGATAGTTATTTCTAGTTATCCTTATGTGCCTATAAATGGAGCTCATGTAGGAACTTTGAGGGGACTTTTTTGCAGATAGAATTTGGAAAGGAAAAAGGTTAACTATGGACTCTATATTTTTTTAGGCTTTAGAGACTTAATTTAAAATTAACTATATCTAGGTGATAATTATGAGGTTTAATTTTCACTCAACAAAAGTATAATAGAAACATTTGCTGGAGTTTCGCTTTTATGCCATTTCTGCTGTAAAGTGCTATTTCCCTGTCAAAGTGCCCTTAGGGTTAAAACAATAATTTCTTTCCTTCTTTTTTTTTTTTTATTTTCTTTATTCTTTACGTGTTTATTTATGTTTCTCTTTATCTTGTGAAGTCTATTCTAGTCTTCTCTTCCCTTTGAATTTATTTTTTTATTTTGCATAAGTTTTGGAAAGGTTTATATTAATTGTTCTATTTTTTTTCGTAAAAAGGATTTTTGTATTTGTTTCTGCATTCTGCATGATTTTGAATTTTCACATCTATAAGGGTTTTGTTTTGAATTAAGAAAATTATTTCAGGATTTGTGTTATAAGATTTTTTATTGTGTTTTTGTATTTAGCAGTGGTAGAGAGGCGATCGCCTCTTCGTACAGGTGACCAGCTCTTCATTGAGCCAAACACTTGTGCGATTAGACGAGTAGTTCTGTAATCTTTTCTGTGATTTATTTTATGATAGTTGTTTGTGTTTTAACTTTGATCTTGCATTTATGCATGAAAATAACTTAGTACTAGATTTTTCTAATTTCTATTAAAATATTTTTATGTCTGTCATTTTTAGTTTTCTGTTGTGTTTTGTGTACAAGGACAATCAGCAGGTTGTATAGGCGATCGGCCCTGTATTGAGCCGATCGCCTATGTCGTTAGATGATTGTCTTTATGCCTTTGTTTTTGCAAATTTTGTTTTTTTTTTAAAAAAAAAACTGTTTTTGAGTATGATCACTGATTCTGACTTGATGTCAATCTTGATAATATACAAAATAGCATAGTCATTTAGGATCATTTTGTTGACTTTTTATTTGCTTTGCATTTTCATTTAGTTTAATTATTGCATTATTGTTGCTAGTTTTGTTGCTTTGATGTTGTTTTTGTGTTTTGTAGGTTATTTTAGGTTAATCTCATGCTTAGAAGTGCATTTGGATGCCTTAGAGTGAAGAATGGTGCATAAAATGCAAAGGAAGAGTAAAGTGGGGCTGTGCCGTCGGCATGGTGGTGCTGAGTCATAACAGAGGCTTACTGTGCCGAGTCAAGCCTTCAGTCGGCACAGTGTGCTGAGTTCCAAGAGTTATAACTTTCCAGCTTTGTGCAGCATTTGTATTTTGGCCATAACTTCCTCTACAGACCTCTAAATTAGGTGATTCAAGTTGCGTTGGAAAACTAACTCAAAGAACTTAACTTTTATAAACACATTTTGTTAAGGTAATATAATTTGGATGGACGACAATGCCCTTGAATTTACTACATCTGCATAGGGTGGTGACTTTTCATTTTAAATGGTGCCTTTCCAATTGAAAACGAATTGTAACCACTTGTAACCACCTATAAGGTCTATATATACATCATTTCTGATCTGGAGAGAGAGAGTTGAAGTATTATTATTAGATATTAGAAAGTACACTTTAGTTTTAAAGTAGTTTTAGAAGACATTTTCAAGTAGTCAAGGAAGTTAGTTATGGAGACTATTCAATATCAAGTGATTCCTTGGAGAGCATTGGAGATGTCATCAACACAATTCCTATATCTTTTTCTCTTTTCTCTATTTAGTTGCTTAATGTTTGGATTAGTTTCTTGTGGTTATTTGTCAATTATCAATATGTATTTTGACTAACTTTTTGTTTATTATAATTGCAAGGATGAATTGATCTTGCGAACTACTCTTTATTTCTTTTATAATGCATGAATGAATTTGAATTGAATTGAGTGTTTAATGTCATGATATGTACTTGATCACTATATATGATGTGTAGTCCATTTGTTCACAACGAGAGTTAGGGCATTTGGATGGAAATGCAATTGAATTCACTTAAAGGATAGGAAAGTACCTAGAGACAAGAAATCCACTTTGAGAGATTAAAGAATTGGCATGGAACTTCATAGTTTTTGTCTATCTCTACAATGACACGAGAGTGCTTGTAGACTTTAGATGGAAATACCCTTAATCGACAATGAGAGTTGCTTTTAAGGATTTTCGGTCACATTCTCCAATCATTGCATCTGTTTATGTTTTAATAGTTCTTTGATAAATTCTGAATTGTGGTTATAATAAACACTACTTAAATTTGTTGTTAGTATATTTAGATTAGTTAGTATAGTTTATAATTATTTAGTAACTTAGATTTAGTTAGAACAATTCAATATCTTCTTTTATATATCAATTGTCTATCCATCTAAGTATCTATCCGGTTAATATAAAATTACTCCAAATTCCCAAGTGTTCGATACCCTACTTGCTCTATACTTAGTCTTAGAGACTAGGGTATTATATTTGACCCACATCAAGAGGATGGAGGGTAAGTCATCCTCTCCGTCCTCTGTGAGCTCCACACACCTCCATAATCATTTTTTTTTTTTTTGAAATTCTCTCATTTGAGAATTTAGGCGGTTATTGCCCAATTCCTTTTTAATCCCCGAACTCAATTACTTACAATTAAGTTCTTCAATCAAACTTATTTTCTATATAATTTAGTCCTATCTAAATATAGTATTAAATATTCAGGTACGGACCCGACAATAGTTTTTTTTATTATTACTTTAGGGATATTTTTTTATTTTTTTATTTTTTTTTCCATTTGAGGGAGACAAAAAGCCTAAAAATCATATCGGACACATTTTAGCTTGTGCCAGGCCAATTACATCCTGTGTCAACAACTCAATGAGCCTATAGGTGGAGGTGTTTCCAATAAATGATAACCCAAAGCTGAAAATCTGCACTGGTATTTACTTCTCTATGATTTTTTTATTCACTGACCAATTACTAGAGAATTTTTCATTTATATATATTTTTTTAATTTGCACATAAAATCTATCTTTAGTGTATGCTCAAAAAAAAATATTATCTTGAGTGCAAATCTACATGATTCATTTATATATAAATACAAATATATTTTAAATTTAAAATGAGAATAAAATTATATATTATAATAATTTTGACAATTTTATTTCATACTTATAATTATCATAATTTTTAATTAAATTTTAGTTTTAAAATTTATTTTAAAATATTTATTATTTACAATATGTGCAAAGTGCGGATAAATTGAGATACAAAGTAATTTCATTCGAGGATATTTCTAAATTCTAAAAGACAACGTAATGAGAAATACCTTGATTGCCAAGAAACAACTCAAATTAATATTAAAATTATATTATATTAATAATTTGCCCCACTCAACCACATTTTTCTTTGATGGCGGTGATATATATATATTTATATATGAAAATCATTGACTAAAAAGTTATTGACTAAAAAATTTTTGGAAATTTCATTTCTTATTTGCCTTAAAATGACAGGAACCAGTTGGAAATGTCAAAGACACTAATGCATTTATATATTGCAAGATATATAGACACCTCTTTTGAATTTTCTCCGATTTGTTGGATTAGATTAATTTACTTCTGTATATAATTGTATTTTTTCATTTAAAAAATAAATTGATCAGACTTTTTTTAAACTAATAAAAATTACCATACAAATATTTTTTGTTTAACCCTATGAACTTTATATTGTAAAATTATTCATCAAAGAGATAATAATTCTTTTTAGTGTTCAAATTGGGATGAGAATACTCACACTTAATTAGAAAAATATTAATATATAATTAAATAATTTGGAAAAATATTTTTAAAATATAATTATACATAATTTAATTTATCTAGAAAACTTTTTAAATAAAATATAAAAAGAAAATAAGTAAAAGAAAATAAGATGTGCAAATAAGGTTGATGTATTAAGAAAGCTAATATAAAAACCAAAGCTCTGTTTCTCTTCTCCTCACACTAACAATAATTTTTTTTAAGAAAAAAAAAACAATGGAAAGTGTTGTTGGTTTCTTAGGAATTCTAAGAGAAGCACTCAAAATCTTTTGCAACAGTGGAAGAATCATGACCCCAATTGCCCTTTTCACCATCTTTACCATGTCTGCTCTTTATCTAGCAAACATCTTCTCCATCACACCAGTCCTCAAAGACTTGCTCATAGAGGAAGGCTCTCTCCGCAATGCCACTCCCGGCACCGAAGAATTCACCAATATTCTCAAACACATAAAGAAAGATTCCGAAATCATTTTCGGTTTCGAATTTGTCTATGTTATTCTAGATTCCATCACCTTCCTGCTCACAACAACAGCTACAATCCTGGCTGCGGCTATAATCTATAGTGGGAAACAAGAATACTTAACGTTAAAAGATTTGGTGTTAAGAACTGCAAGAACATGGAGAAGACCACTAGTCACTTGGTTATATATAACTCTTCTTGGTATAGTTTTCTTCTTTGTGTTTTTTGCTATTCTTTTTGGATTAGTACTAATGATCAAAGACCCAGTTATATTAGTTGTTGCTGCAAGTATCCTTGGTGTTTCAGGCATCGTTTTGTATATATACTTAACAGTTGCATGGAATTTAGCAATTGTTATCTCTGCTGTGGAAGAAACAAGAGGAGTTGAAGCAGTCACCAAGGCTTCACAGCTTGTTAAGGGCATGAAGCTGCAAGGGTTTTTGGTGAATCTTTTGTTCAATATATCGAGTTTAGTTTTGGTACAGGGGATCAATCTGATGCCAAAGGCTCAGCCAATAGCAATTCAAATAATTGTCGCATTGGTTGTGATAAATTGTGTTGGCCTGCAAAGTATGTATTGGTTTGCAACTTATACTGTGTTTTACTACAGATGCAAGAAGACACATGGAGAAAGAGTTGAATTGGAAGGAGGCTTATATGGATATAGCAAGATACCCACCACCGCTACCGCACCAGTTATTGGTGATAACATACCATAAAGTATTGTACATTTGTACTATATGTATTGATATCCATAAATGAAGCTTGTGCTTATAAAAATAAACTTGTTACAAGCAATGAGTAAGATGTTTAATAACCACATTTCTGCAATTAAATCTTAAAATGTATAATTATAATTTTATTATCATTATAGAAATTAACTTTTATTTTATTTAAAAAGAAAAAAATGTTAGTAAGGGAATAGTTAAGTGCTAACTTTTTTCTAAGAGCATCCTGAAATATATGGTTCGAATCCTGTTGTCATCAATTTAAAAGAAAAAAAATATTTAATTTATCGATATTTAAGTAATGTGACCTCTTTATTAAAAAAAAAAAAGACAGTTATACATGTCGCAACCTGCGACATCGCGGATTGCGACATTGGACGGTTCTGCCTCCCACGATACAGGGGGCAGATCTTTTTTTTTTTTTTTTTTGTAATTCCCTAGACTTACAATGGCACTGTAGCCGTCGCAAGTTGCAACATGGGGAATTACCGTAAAAAAAAAAAATTAAATCATTTAACATCACAGGAAAAAAAAAAAAAAAAAAAAAAAACTTCCCCAATGTTATTATAATCAGTGTACCAGCCTTGCAAGGTGTATCACATGCTTTCAATACCTACTTATATATTGCGTGTAATTAATTATTTTGAATTAAATATAGGGAAAATATATAAAAACACCCTTGATATTTAGCCCTAATTTTATATTTATCATTAATATTTTTTGATATGCAAATATACCCTTATTATTTTGAAAATTATATATTTAACCCCCTCTTACAAATGATGTTTACACTCACCGTTAGTGGGTTCATTATTTCTGACATGTATAAAAAAAATATATTAAATCAAGGTACATTTTTACCCCTAACATTTATAATGAACAACAAATTTACACTTAAAAAATTTAAGAACATTTAAATATAAAAACTTTTCAAAAAAATTTAAATTCTTATCTAATAAAAATGTTATATAACTGTTTATTTTTTATACTCGTGGGATCTACTAATAGTAATATGATATTAAAAGAATTTGACATCTAATTTTTTATGAAATTTTAAAAAAAAATTATATAAATTTATTCCATTCTATTTCAAAAAAAAATTAGAAATATTTAAATAAAAGAAACTCATCTAATCCAATATAAAATTTTACTTTTTTATTCTTTCCCAAAATAAAAATAAATTTTTATTTATTTATTTATACATCTCATTCGAATTTCTTACATTTAAATAAATATTTATTAATTTTTATTTTAAGAGTGAATAAAAAAAAGGACAAATTAATATAGGATGAAATGAATTTTTTATTTAAATGTTTCTAAATTTTTTTAAATGAAATAGAATTTTTTTAAAAAATTTCTTTAAAAAATTAAATGTAAATTATTTTTATATTGTATTTGTAACACCCCTTCCTTTAATACTAACTCTATAGATACTTATAATTCAATATCTTTTAATATTATCTCAGTAGTGATGACATCAAATTATAAACATAAATAATTTTACCAACCACTCCAAGATAATGATTCGATGGCAAGCTAGATGTCTTCGTAATATAAGCTTGAAACCATACATAGCAAAACTAGCGATTTCAACATCCATAATATAGATATTCAAGTTCGGGTTACATTGAAATTAAGAGCTAGATGTATAAATTCACATGACAACCCTCTCATAATGCTCTAGTCTGAGAGCTGGAATGTGTCTTCGGTCCAACACTCCTCTAGGTCATAGTAGTCCACTTACCGCTTTCTTGTACATACTAGCTATGCAAAAATATAATATGCAACCTATGCTGAAAATATATATAAAGAAGAAATGTAAGTAATTTCATATTGAAATTACCCGGTGAGTGGTTAGATATTCAAGAAGTAAAGTAAACTCTAATGAGCAGTCAGAGAAAAAAATAGGTATCCCAATAAACAACATAAATATAAATAAGGATATAAGGTGGAGTGCTCGATTATTAGCTCAAGTAGCATGTATTTAATTTATTAATTATATCGTCATCAACATCATCATTGATTTCACAGTTTAGAGTGTATCGTTTTTCAATTCCTTTTTAGTTGCATTGTTTATTATAGGTTTCTTTTGTTAAAGTAATTGCATTGTATTTTTAGATGTATATAGTATACCACAAGTATTTTATCTGTAATCTTATTGTATCTTTGTATATACGTATACTACCATATATCATTTTACGTTATAAAATACTGTGGATCCACATATTAAAATCATCATATTTCACAAATGTAACTCACTGATACAATTCACACTAATTGTATCTCAAAACACAATATCTCATAAATTTTTTATGCATACATATTAACCATATAGATTCACCCTAAAAGTATAATAAACCTATGCGCTGTCCCAAAAATAGTTATTAATAAGTTGGCCAACACTATCTCAAATTTACATTCATACCACTATATCTTAATATAACATTTTATAATAATTCATATGCATATTATTAACTACATAAATTCGCCCCAAAGGCATGTTAAATTTATGCGATGTCTTTAGACAATTATCAAATTAATGATCAATAATCACTCACATATACACCTTTAATCGCCCATTAATATACTTTTTGTTGAGAAATTATGCTAAACAATTAAGAATAAAAAATGAACAAGCAAGAAAAATAAAGAACACCAAGATTTAACGAGGTTCAGCAATGTGCCTACGTCATCGGGTGCGGAGCGGCTGTTTTCTTATTATTTCAGAGAATAATTTCTCTAGGGTTACAAATACACTATATATATATAACCCATGGTACATTTACAAAATTACCATATACCGTACCGCGGGGGCGTTGTCCCCGCACCCCCAACCCACTTAAATCGAAACCGGTATATGACTACGAAACTCCACCTTTTTTTTCTAAGGTTTTTTTATTCTAGCCACCTTCTTCTTTTTTCTTTTTTCTTTTTTTCCTCCTCCTAGGGTTTTTTGTCTTTCTTTTTATAGAAGTTTCTCCTCTATTAGGGTTTTAATGGGTTTTGGGCTTGATTTAGTTTTGGGCTTTGATGGGTTGTAGGTTGTTTGGGCTCTGATGGGTTTAGTTTAGTTGGACTGTAGGCTATTTGGGCTCTGATGGGTTTAGTTCAGTGGGTTTTGTCTGATGGGTTTAGTTTATTGGGTTTGGAAGGTGTGTTTGGGTCTCTCATAATTGGGCCAAAATCCAATTCCTTTGTTGAGTTGAGCTTTCTATCATTTTTACATCATTGGGCTTTTACCTCGCGGGCTGGGCCAAAACATGTATCCGTTCACTCGCTCGCTGACGCTCCGCTCCAGCATCTGTCCCTTTATCTGGTATGAGCCATACACAACACTTTTATTTTTTTATAAACAGATATGTTCTTTTAACTGTATATTATCACAATATTAATATACTTATAATGTATATTATCACAACATTATCTTTATACCCATTCTATATGCTTGCAATAATGCTCATAAATATAATCAAGCACATGGTATTCAGTGCCTCATTGCATCTACAAATGATTGAACTCCTTCCTCTAAGCCCGAGCTCACCTTTAATTTTTACTAACATTTCTTATGTGCAAAGGAAAATTTGATAAGATTTTAAGATTATGAGCAATGTGTTGGTCATCTAGTGATAATTTAGTCTTTGTATCAGAGACTTGTAGAGTTTTCGAACTCATGGAAATTAAAGGTTGGTGTATTCATATGAATATTTCAAATTCAAGGATGCATTTGATTGCAAAGACCGATAACTATAGTGCATTTTATAGGTGAGGATGATTACAGATGTCTAATCCATTCCTTAAAATTAATAAGAGATAGTTCTAAAATATTCATTTAATAATAGGAACCATTGATGATTATAGATAACATATGTAGAGGGTTAATTAAAATATATTTATATACATGTTTGGCTTCTCAATATCACAAGATGTCGGAGGATATAATTAAATTTGTTGGCAAAACTTTAAAGCTCTTTTAACCCTGAATTTGGTATAATAACTTATGTTCTTCAACTGTTTGAAATAACTAATTATTGTTTATCTCTAGAAATTCTCTTACCTACTTTTGTTAAATAAATTTTTTTGTATATATGCAGCTTCCATTTACTATATTACAAGAATTAAATTTTATTTCAAAATCAAAGTATAGGTAAAAATAAATTTTAATTCAATATTTATATATTGTTCTTTTACAACTTAGAAATAGTTTAAGTTTCAAACT
>CATIWO010290003.1:0-21601 GCA_949673435.1 Macaranga tanarius | reverse complement strand
ACAAGTGAAAAGAAAAAAGAGAAATTTACTTTACATCCATCAAATTTTAAGCAAAATTAGTTTCAAAATAATTTAATGAAACTTATAACGAATAAAATTTCATCTAATTAAGAATTATTTATTTTACAATTTAAGATATCCGATAATACTACTATCAACTCAAAAACTGTCTATAATTAATTGATATAAAAAAATACCATCAAATATTTTTTTCAACGATGAAAATTTTCATTGATAAAAATAAAAATCTTATTAAAAAAAGTAATTCTTAAATAAACTAAAAAATAGCCCAATTTTTTTTTCATATAAAAAAAATGAATATTTTTTATGTTAAAAAATTAGCCATATTTTAGCAAGATTTTTTTTTTTTTTTTTTGGGTCAAAAATACAGTTTCAACTTTTTACAAAATACAGTTGAGATTAAAAAAAATGTAAAGTTGATCTTAACATTGGGCCTATTTATGAACCATAAGAAGCCCTAAGAACCCAAATAACAAAAAAGGAAGAGATAACAAAATCAAAAGGCCCATAATAGCCCAAACTCAACTCCCTCCACAAATTCTTTTGCTCAAAAGCTCTCACTTTTGTATTATCATTGGAGGACTTGAAGATTGAAAAATGAATCTTCTTAAGCTCAGAGTCCATCTTCTTCATCATCAGTATCACTCTCATTCTCAAAGTTTGCATTTTTTCAACACCCATCCACTTCATTTCCATGGATTCAAATCCCCACTTCAAAATTTCACTCCTATCCCTTCCTCAACTCTTAAAACTTTCAAAATTTATAGCATTTCTAAAGCTGAAGCTTCATTTTTTGACAACAAACAACAACAACAACAACTACAAGATGATGAAGATGATAACAGTGCAAGAGAATTTGAAGACTTGGCTCAAGATGGTGTCATTTATCAGAACACTCTCAGATTGGTGGAGTGCTCCATGTTTGCTGCTGTAACTGGGCTTGTTTATTTCTTGAGCAATTCTCTGTCTATTGAGGTTTTTCCCATTTTTTCTTGATTCATTCAAGTTAATTGCTTTATGGGTTTTTGTTGGTTTCCAATGTTATTATTGTTAGTTATTGCTGTTACTCAATTGGGTTTTGCTTAGTTTGATTTCTGAGCGTTATTACTCCATTGAATTGGTCCATGAATCTACAAAATTTTTTATCTTTTGCAAAGAAGTAACTCAAAAAGAAATAAAGATTTGGCCTTTGACTGAAGAATGTATGTTTCTCTGTTCCCCTAATGCTGTGATTGTCTCTAAGTAGGATTTGCTTTTTTTTTTTTTTTTTTACAGAATTACTTTGGGTGTTTCTTCTCATTGCCAGTAGTAATCTCTTCATTGAGATGGGGTGTTGCAGCTGGGAGGAAAACAGTGGTCTGTGACCCATCTGTAACTCAGCTTTGTAAAATCCAATTTTTAAACCTTAATTTTTTGTTATAGCTATTGCATTATTATTTATTGGTCTTATGTTGCTCTCTGGCAGGTTGCAACAGCTATGCTTTTGTTTGTCTTGTCTGGTCCTCTAAAAGCTTTAACATATCTGGTGAGCTAATTCTCAAAATTTCAGCTTTAACAAATTGTTATGTCCTGTTCTTGGATCATAATTTTCAAGATCAGTTGTTGAACCTTTGGGATTTGTTGATTGCTTCTTATGTATGATGAATGATTTAAATTAAATGTTGTAGGCTTGTTACATGCCCCAGTGCAGGGGACAAGCATTACATCTTTGTCAACAAGATTTTGTTAAAATTTTTTATTTGCATAGCAATTACTTTGTATCACAGCCATCATTTTATTATTCCATTGTTAATGGAATAAACAAATAAAAACTTCAACACCCTTGACTCTGTGAGGATTTGGAACCCCATTACATTAACCATGATGGTAAATTTTAGTTTGTGAACTTATTAATTAGGTTGGAGAAGTGGGCTTTAAATTATATTTTTGAAAATTTCATGGACAATGAACCAAATTATCTTTCTGGTTTCTGCATGAAATTTTTTAGTTGGCTGTACCAGGTAGAAGAGCTAATTTTAACTTGCTTGTACATTGTTCTTGCAGCTAACACATGGAATAGTTGGTTTCACAATGGGTTCTTTGTGGAGGTATGTCTTTACAATCATTACAAGTATTGTCTTTTATTTCGCCTTTGTCTTGCCTTATTCTGAAAACTGTGATTTTTTTAGGGCAGCTGTTAGTCTGTTAGTAAGACAATAGAAATATTGATTTACCTCATTTATCTCTGAAATTTACTGTTGATTTCAAACCATTCTGCCATAATTTCACTCATCTCCCCTAACTGACAGCATTGGTTTCGCTCATTGTACAATGATTTATACTTTTCTTATGCATTATTTGAATATCTTACTTCCTTCCAAATTGTGACTTACTTCATGCGGCATGAGTAACAATGTTAAGTAGAGCCAAGTGATTCATTACATGTGAATTAAAATAAACCAGCTTTGCTGGTGTGATTCTATACATGAGCTTTCACCTGCTCTTTTGAGACATACTTTGAACTTTAAATGCTAGAAACATATGTGATCATTCAAGTTCTTTGAATAAGTCATACAGTAATACTTGGTTTTTGCATCTTTTCAGGCTGAGAGCAGATTGGGGTCTTTCGATACTTTTGTGCACAATTGTACTGTTTGCTCTGCTCCTTTTGGCTTCAGATTTCCTTGACCCTATTTAAAGCAATGCTTTTCATTGTCGTTTTTGAATTTCATTCAATAGACATTTCTCAAAATGCAGGCTAGGGCAACAGGTGCTATGGGATATGTCTTTCTAACCTCATTCTTGATAAGAGAAAACATACTTGCTTTGGTAATTGTTTACTCTTGGCCCAAAATTTTTATTTATTCAGCATCAGCATACTAATCACGAAGTTCTTTTATTTGCTTGTAGATCACCATAAACATTCATGCTTCTCTGACATTAATATTTGCTGCAATTGGTATTAATACAATTCCATCAATGAACCTGATATATACCTTATTTGGGATTCTGGTAATTTTGGCTACCACCTTCTCTTCCTATAAATATATTTCTATGCTAAATGACCTGAAGAAATCCAAACCTTTCTGAGTTTATAACTTTGACCAAATTATTTTAGTTTTATTATTTTTAGCTTAATCAATCATTACTTCTAATATCAATAGTAAACAGTTTCTCGAATACGCATTAAGGTTTGGATGTTCTGCGGTATTTGGCCATTTTCTTTAAATTTATGTCGTACTTAAATTGTCTATTGTCAAACAGGTATTGCTAAATAGTGGATCATTTGTGTTTTTACTACACTTGTTGTATTCTGTGTTCCTCACACGGCTTGGAATGAAAGATTCACTGAGATTGCCAAGATGGCTGGAGAAAGCCTTGTAAGATTCGCATTGTTGTGATGTCACATTCAGATGGCAATGAAAAGTTCAATATACTTCCCCATATACATGTGCTAGATTCAGTAGCCACTAAACTTGTCAACACAGCCAAAAGTTTACGTGTTCATATTTAGCAGAGTTCAGTCACTTTGTGATGTATGGTACTATTAGTATGTAATTCATTTGCTGTTATAGCGGAACTGTGGAAGTGCCGGGGTATTCTTTTTAACTCCTAAGTTGTACCAAACCCTGGAAATATAAATCGATTATTCTTTTCACTTGTCCATTTAATTCATTTGTTCCAAGTCTTGTTGAGTGTTAGGCTCCTTTATGCAATTTCAAATGAGCACTTACAACTTCTCTCGATGTTTAAGCTTACAGATTACTATTCTCAAATGGCGGTAGGAAGCAGATTGTTGTTTGTTGTCTGTAGACGATATGAGGAGGTTCAGAGCACGGCCAGATAGCTTTTTTTAATCAAGCATGCTTGCTTACCACCAGGTCAGTCAGATAGTATAAATAACAGATTAAGTACTACAATTTCCGCATGGCCAAAAATAATTGGAGTTCCAACATTCACAAAAAGAGTCGTCTAGCCGATTGTAACTTTAGAAATAACATTTAACCAAAATATGATGTGTTAAATTAATCACTTGCCTGTGCAAATTCCAGGTAAATAACATATCTCTCGTGGGTGATTCCAGGAGGCATCCGCTCTAAGATCTAATTTGAAGATAAAGCTACAATTAGTCGCCAGTTCTACCAGAAATGCATCAACCGACTCAACCGAAAGCTCCAAAAAACATCTTAAGATATCAAAGCAGAGAAATAATTATGGAAGATTTGTGTGTCTTGAATTGCCTATTACTGTGACAAATAAATTAATCTGCAACAATAATGATTGAACCAGACTCTCCTGGATCAAGTTACAATTCCATCTAAACATTTAACCAAAAAAGATGTGCCTAATCATCAATATCCTGCATTGCCCCTGACTGGCCGGCCGAATCAATAATTAAACATACAGAATTCCCACTTCTTCACAGCAGTCCAAACTGCTGAAACACAGAACACAAGTTAACATTATTGAACAGTTGAAACATATAAAATTAACTCCAAAATTTGGCAGCAGATTCAGTAATCCTGAATGGATCAAGAATAAGGTATGCACGTACCCAAAATCCAATGGCATTTTTAGGCTTCTTTCCTGGTTATCCTGTCAATTCATAGAAGAGAAAACAGTTAGTAAGATAGGTCCTCAATCCTTGATATATATATATCTCAGAAAATACTATAATGAAAAAGCAACCAAAAATCCAAATTCAAGCTGACAAAGTCGGTTTGGAACCGAGGTTGAACTGCTTTTTCCTGAAAAGCATCTTTTGACATTGCAAAATTGCAAACAAAAACAAAAATGCTATGTTGCTAAGCATTGTTGTAATGGCATTATTCTCAACAAATTGGAGTCACTTGAAACAAAACAGTTATGGGTTCTAATGTCCAACTGAAAACAGGACAACCTTAAGCCTTTATTTCAAAGATTCAAATCCCAAAACCAGCCCAAGTAACAACAGCATACAAAAAACAGCCAGCTTTTGACGAAAAATTATCATGTTCAGAGCATCTCATAAAATCAAATCCTCACCTGAAGCAATTAATTCCCAAGGCTGTCGTGATTTCGTGAATGACTGATGTCGCAAAGTGTAAATAGAGTCCCACTGAGGCAAGCGTAGAGTTGTGAGAGGTATATATAAA
Organism: Macaranga tanarius; assembly: GCA_949673435.1. Taxonomy (NCBI): domain Eukaryota; kingdom Viridiplantae; phylum Streptophyta; class Magnoliopsida; order Malpighiales; family Euphorbiaceae; genus Macaranga; species Macaranga tanarius. The sequence goes on along the minus strand of CATIWO010290003.1, from coordinate 16,466 downwards.
AACAAAGCACCATACTGTAAGGAGGTATATGTTTCATGTCCAGAGGATTTCAATTGAAAAGCAAAGTCACTGCATATGCTCAATATATATAAATTCACAAAAAATGGTATAAGAAACATGCCTGTAAATACACAGTAACCAAGTAGAACCCAGAACTCATCAACCAAAGGAACTCTGCAAGAGAAGAGGTGATTGTGAAAATGAGCATCAAGCCAATTCATCAAAACTCAAAAGAGATGCCGATTATCGGTTGCAAAGTTAAAAAATCACATACCCATCATTCAGTCTGGCTGTTAGGGTGTTGGCAAGGGCAAATGGTAGATATAATAAAGACTGCAGAAATTCAGAAATAAAGAGCTTAATACTTCAACAGTCAATAGTTTAAACATGGTATCATAGATCTCCCATGACTCCAAAATTAAAAAATGCAGCAGAACTCCTGAAGGATGAAAATATCCTTTACTACAGGAGAGAATACCACAAGCATGCATTAAAATCTCCCATGAAAACTCTCTAGTTTAAAGTACAAGAAAACACATGGACTTCAGTGAATGAGTCATTGGTATATCTAGCACTTTTCAGATGTCATTCAAGTTCGGACAAGGCACAACATGAGTTGTACAGTTCCACATAATATCCATAAACTATAATGAGTTTCAGACTAAAGAATTCAAAATTGCATACCATGCACATGTTAGTTTTCAATCCCTTTGGTTCATCACACAAGTGGGCCAGAATCATCCTTCCCTGTCAAAACAAACTTTCTTTCAGCACAATATTCAAAATTAATTGCCTAATACTGCAGTTTGTGCTAATCAAAAAGAAAACATATCAAAGGTGCACTAATATTTGACACCTTTTATATCATTGAATTAAAACACATACAAATAGAGGTGGCATTATTTCAATCCAACCAAAATCTGCCAGAATGAAAAGGGTTAAACACTCAACCCTAACCCACTCTAGACCTCATAAATTTAGGAACAGGTGGTTTGTAAATGACCTAAAATAAGTTAACCTGAAAGTGAAATTTTGCAAAATAATAACCAATAAAAACATCAGGAAGTAAATGACAAAAATAAATCCCAACAACCTCTCAAAAGTTGCCCAAAAGTCGACTCATTAGATTACCCTAACTCAACCCAGAACACTAATAAGTCAGGGAGTAAAATAATACAATCATGAAACAAGATAACCTAGAAGGCTAGAACAGACTGATCCAACTCAGTTGTCGACTATAAGCTGAAACTACATATGCACAACAGTGCATTTTAGTAAATCTAAATTTATGCCAAGATCATAAGACCATGTAGTTGTAACCTAGTCCATTACAGCAATGCTCACTGAGTTCATTTCTTCAATTAGTTACTTTTTGCCTCATAATATGCCTATCATATTTGCAACAGGTGGAGTTTCCTTGACATATATATTGAATAAGACACAACAATGCAGTCTCAATTCTAACTAACTCAATGGGAGGTGCACCCATGTACAGAATTCTCGACCATGCAAAATGACATGAAAATGCTACAAACTGCACATAATAGCTATTAAGATAGGACTTAATAGTTTTTTTTTTTCAAAAAAAAATAGGACTTATATCTGTAAGGTTAAGCATCTACTAATCAGCACCAAATTGCTTCCACATTCAAAAGCATAGAAAAAAAGCACAACAGTAGTATTTACATGAAAATTTTTTGTATGAATATTTATGTAAATGATGTAATTGCAATTTACAAATGCCAAAAAAGCCTACTGCAATCAATTTATTTGGAACAACTCAAAGGCCCATATTCAATGCCCATCAACTAATTTTTAAGCCATGGATTGTGGAATATTTCTATTATAATGTCAGCATATTCAGAAACTATACATATGTGATGAAAAAAATTAAAACATGTAACTGAAAAACAGAAATGTGTCTTACCACAAGAAACCCAAATGCAAGTCCAGTTCCAAGGATAACTAAATGAGGATAATTTCTCATTAGATCAGTTGGAGACAAATAATCCCTGCATTATAAGTAAGATTCTCAATAAAGATAATGCAACTCAAGAAGCAATTATGAGCACAATAATACTGCAAATTGAGTCATACCACGCCAGGACGCCTCCCATAAGCACAACGAAAGGGTAAAGCTGATAAGAACAAAGAAGAATGAGATATCTACAAGCATAATATAAATGTGAAATTTAAGTTCCAAATTTTTACCATGGCTAATGCTAGTAACATGCTGCCCTTTCTTGCCTTAACAACCTTGTGGACATTAGACACACTGCAGAAAAATGTCATATTACATTAGGAAATTCAAGCTGACCTTGAATTTGATGGCAGTAAATCGCTGCAAATACCTTGTATGACAAGCATTAGGGCACTTGCAAACCATACTAATTTCATTTAAGTCCATATTACAACAGCAAAAGCCTTCCCCACACCAGATCTACCACCCAATCAAACAGACATAAGGGCACTTGCAAACTGTACTAATTCAATTCAGTGTAGTCAAAGGCGCTCGCCTAGGCGCACAAGGCCTAAAGTGCCTCTAAACCTCCAAGGAGAGGCGCCTTTAATGAGGTGCCCACCTTGTGCGCCTAGGCAATGCCTTTTCCCAAGGCGAGAGGCGCAAAAATCTGCGCCTCTACCACAGAACTTATTTTAAATGTTTACGCATTTGAAAAAAAAAAGGAGAGGCGCCTTTAATGAGGCGCCCACCTTGTGCGCCTAGGCAATGCCTTTTCCCAAGGCGAGAGGCGCAAAAATCTGCGCCTCTACCACAGAACTTATTTTAAATGTTTACGCATTTGAAAAAAAAAAGGCTTTTTTTTTTTTCTAAAATAGCCGCTTATAACTCCTAAATTAAGGGTATTTAAGCAAATTTAAGTTATATAGGAAGCCTAAAGTCTTACTTTGGAAAGTCAAATATTATTTTAGGGTATTTATATAGAAAATAAAGAAAGTTTCCCAATGAAAATAGGAATCAAAAACAAAAGAAGTTGCCGTTCAAATCAAATTAAAATAAAAAACAAAACAAAGCTGCCCTTTTTCAACTCAAGTACATCAATATTGTGTTAAATATATTTACTTTCAATATCTTAACACCTTTTTAGTTTTTTTTAATTGTTATATTCTCATATATGTGTTAGATTCCTAGATTAACAGTAATTTTTGACCTATTATTGATTATTATTTTTTGAAAAAAAAAATTGCCCCTCGCTTCACTCAGGCGAGCGCTTTTATTGCGCCTTTCTCCTTAGGTGATCATAGGACCTATCGCCTTAGTTGCGCCTAGCACTTTCAACTACCTTGATTCAATTTAAGCCAACGTTGCAACAGCAAAAGCCTTCCCCAAACCAGATCTACCACCCCATCAAACAGACAAAGAAAAAAATGGCATCATTTTCATACGCATAAAGAGAAAAAGAATATAAAATCAAAACACCCTACATTATTCTAGTCTTAAGCTCCTAATGGAATAGGCAACAGTAAAGATTTCAGCAAGGAGAACCAGTCTGGAGGTTTAGGTAAGTGCAGAAAATATCATATATCATTGTCAAAGTAAATTTCCATAAACCAGATATGTAGAATAATTTACTTGCAATTTCAGATCATTTCAAAAATATTTGAGTCCTTACTTGAATGCAATTGTTGGTACAACAGCAAAAGCAATCATCAAATACAGCACAACTCTATATGTTTGGATTTCTGAAATCAAAATGATAAAAGGGTCAGTCAAAATACAAATGTCATGTCCAACAACTATAAAACATATGACAGCAGTGTAAATTAAAGGTAAGGAGAGATAATTAGAAAAGCACTTGAAAAGATAAAGCTAATGAAGGAAAACTAACTGACAATTTATACATAAATATGAGCCATCGAGAAAGAGATGAGTCAATTTACTGAATAGCAATGCTTAAGCAACTAATAGGAAGCTCAGAAATCATAGAGCAGTCAAGCATATAAGCGTAAATCCTAGTAACTAAACGATAGATTAATTTCAGTTCTTAACGAATTTAGAAAACAAAGAGAAATAAATACGAGACTGTACCACATAAACCAAATTAAATCACACAAGATACCAATAAAAGAAGCAACAATACACAATTACATATATAGCCAAATAAGGATATAATGGAAAATTACCCCGTCCAGAATTGCATCACGTCACTGCGTGTTGCATGATATTCCATTATCATCGTTATTGGTTAATCACATTCTAAGTTTTAAGCACACAATAAAAATGAGTAAAGCACCAAAGTTATATACTAAGGAATTTATAATTCTTACCATTGATAAAAGGGACCCAACTTAGAAAGGGAAAAGACTTCCCAAAGTGTTGAACCCACCACTCAGCACCTTAAAAAAGAAAACAACTCATGTTAACATAAAAATAAAGATGGTAAAGCAGAGAAAGAGAGAGTAAACTGAAAATTTAATTAATAATTAATATGAAATGAGATCTCCAAAAGCCCATATATCAATTAATTTAAATGTAGCACAAGGATCAAAAAAAGCCATACCAACTGTTGCTGTGAAAAAATGAGCCACGTATATCAGCATCAGACCCTCTGTGGGTCCATTAATAGCGGGAAGAATCAGAGTATTTGTGAAAAAGCTGGATCAAAGTGAAGTAAGTCTTCAGGTCATTACAATATTTAAAAGTTACAAAATAAAATCTTATGCAACAGAAACATTATTGGAAACCAAAACAAACTAACTGTTTAGGAAGAAAAATAAAGGCAGAAAGCATACCAAAATCAAAAGCAATAGCAGGTTAGACTAAGAGGAATACAAATAAAACAGAACATATGTAGTGCCACTCTGTTTTATTCAACTTATATGAAATAAAGAACAAGCATGTTAAAATCACTTACTGTTCCCATGTTGCGCCATAAAATGGAACAGCTGAAATAACCCAAAACCAGAAAGTGTCTCTTCCACACATCGCAGTACTACCGAAAGCCATGCATTCAAACTAGGAAATGACATGAATAAATGTTAAGAAAAATTGCAGTTACTACTTACTAGCACTTAAGAACCAAAGACGGAAAACACATACCGCACATGCAAGCGCATCACACCCTGCAGTACATTGGAAGCACCAAAAAAATGTATATTTCAGCAATGTTGAGCAATATTACAATGTGGCAAGGTAGCAAATCACTCAACAACAGAAACTCACCATGGTCAAAAAGTTCTCCCAATGGACTCGAGGAGTTTGTCCGCCGTGCTTGCTTACCATCAACGGCGTCAAAGGTCTACAGAATCAATGAGAGGACATTAGAAGATACAGTGGAAATACAGCAAACACACTAATAAAAAAACACCAGAAAAGATCAAAATACCAACATGTGTAAATTAGACTCAAACCTGATATAAGAATAGAAGCAATCCATGTGCAAAATGAACCCATCTCGGAGGCGCTGTGTCCAGGCGAGGTGAATATATCTTTTAATGCAAATACAAAAGAGAAACATTAGAAAACAAAAAATTGATATAAAAGCAACAATTCTCATATTGCAAACATTAAAGAAAACACCTTTATACTTACATAGCCAAGCAGAGCAGAAGTAAGCAGGAACATGAATCCTGTAAGTGTGATCTTAAAAAAAAAAAAAAATCCGCAAACAGACCCAATTAGTAATCACAACTAAGAAACTACCCCTAAAATCAAAGTACAAAGAGCAAATTATCTCACCATATTTGGCCTGGAGAAGAAGATCGAGAGGCAAACATAAATCCCAAAAACATTCAACAAAAGAAAATAACAAGCAAAAAGAATCATCAGATAATATAAAAAGCACAAACATCATCAAAAGAACTCTATTATAATTCAATTCAAACAGCAGCAATGGATATAAAAAAGAAATTAAATTGTAAAGAGAGGAACTAACGGGACCCAAAGAGGGAAGAAGGTAACAAAACGAGTCCAAAAAGGTTGCAAGACATATTTAGCAACATAAGAGTGATCTACTCCACTGTATTTATATCTATGCAGAGCTGCTACTCCATGGGACCCTATATACCCCATATTCCTCTCCTTCCTTCTGCCTTCTGCCTTCTGCCTGCTATACTCCATAACACAAAACAAACAAACAAACAAAATCAGTATAAATTTGATCACCCAATACCCCAAAAACAAAAAAACTGATCAATGAGTCACAAATTGTGCAGAAATGGATTAAAAGAAACCACAGAAAATGAATATGAAGCAAAAACCTTTGATTGAACAGTGGATCTGGAGATGGGAAATGAGCGAGTGAGGATGCAAATTACGAAGAGACAGATCTAAGCACCGAAACAATGTAAAAAAAAAAAAAGAGAGCTTTATAGCTATGATTTGAAAGAAAGTTTTCGATCTTTTTTGGGAAGAAATACAAAAACTTTAACAAAAAAGAAAGTGAAGAATTTTTTTTTTTCTCTCTCTCTCCCGCCCTCAAACCCAACTCTTTGTTAGCATTGGTTTTAGTTTCTTCAACAAAAAAATGCAAACTGAAATATTTATTATTTATTTAAAAATAAAATATAATAATTATTACTTTATTTTTCACAAAATAAAATAAAATTTTTACTTAAACTCCATGTATTATACTCTATTGCCAGATATGTGACACATAAGTTAAATATAAAATATAAAATATTTTACCAATAAAAATAAAACACATATTTTTTTTATTACATATCCAACTATTAAGTACAATACACAAATAAAAATAAAACACATATTTTTTTTATTACATATCCAATTATTAAGTACAATACACAAGTAGATAATAATTTCCGTAATTAATAATCACATGTGAAAAAGTAAAATAAAAATAGTTCAAAAATAAAATCACCTAAGAATTTTTCCATTATTTTTTATTTCCAGTGTATATATTATATATAAAAAAAAAGTAATAAAACTATTTTGGAGTGAATTCTGCAATTTGAATTTTCCTAATGCAAATTTGTATTTTTTTTTATAAGTTATGAATATAATTATCATAATTGTTTAGTTTTTTTTTTTTTGAAACGTAATTGTTTAGTTAATAATTATAAACTAAGATAATGTTCATTCATTATGACTGCTAAAAATAATTATAATTTTATTCGAATGAAAAATATTTAAAGAAACTTGTGAATTTTAAAATGATTAGAAACAGACATAGCTATCAAAGCTATTTTTAAATATTTATAATTTTAATTGTGTGATGAATTTATCAAGCATACCTACTCATTAAACTAAATATATTTTTTTTCAATTTGGTTTTTTATATTAACATTTTATATGAGGTGTAATAAAAAAAATTATATTCAAATTTTTATTCATTAAATATTAATGAAATTTATATTTTTATAATAAATAACTGTTAAAAGTAAATAGACCATTATCATTATAAAACTCATACATTAAACGTTCAATCAATATAAATATAAAAATTTAATTTTTAATCCATGGTTTATTCGATAATGTCTTTTTTTTTTTTTTTCATCCTCTCGAGAATGTCTTTCACATGCTATTATATCTACACAATAAATTTTTCAGGACACCTAGCATAAAATGCATGCAAGAATCCTTTGCCTAAAGCTTATCTTTTTAAGGTTCTTATGCCATACAAATCAAATATGCTCACTTTTAATATAATTTGTTAAATTCAAACTAGCTTTTCAACAATTGTCAACTGTTTTACACTAAAAAAATTATTGTCTTAAATCATCACAATTACAACATTAAAAAAAGTATTGTTTCAACTTCAACTTAGTGTTATATTTATATAGGTCAATTTTCTTCATTATTTTTATGATCTTCCCATATAGCATATTCTTTTAGACCTTATATTTGTGCCTCATTTTGCTTTATCATTTGTTAATAAAAGCACCCACCTCCAAAAAAAATAAAATAAAAGTTTCCTTTGGTTTATTATTTGGGACAAGAAAATTTTATTTAACATGGGATTGGATGGCTTTGAATATAATCCAATAAGTTTGAGCCAATACGTTATTTTCACGAATGGACTCCCACATTTTTGGAAACGAAAATGCTTAAGAAACTTCACTTGTGTTGTGTCGTCGTGTAGGAAACGCTTCACCAAAATGACGCGTTCAACTACTTAAGTATTAAGTCAGTCATCATTGACCATCCCATAATTTTTTTTAAAAAAAAAAAATATATTTCCTCACACCTTTGAAAAATAAATTAGATTAGTGCATTTTATACACGGGTGTATATTTACTCATTGTGTATATTTTTTTGGAGTAATTATTTGGTATATTATGTTTGCAGTCATCTATACTTATTTATTGTTTATTATATAAATACTTATTAGGAAAGTCGGTCACTTGTATTTATATGAATTTATCACTTTACTCTCTGTATTTGTACGAATTTGTTAATTCTTCATTTATATTTGCATAAATTTACCATTTTACCACTATATATATGCTGATGTGTCATTTCATGTGTGTTACTAATTATATAAATATGTATTTATAAAACAAATTATGGACAATTTGAAATATTAATTTGACAAAACTGAAAGTATTAAAGACAAAGTAACTCATTAATATAAATATAAGTGGTTGTAAATGTAATATATTTAATCATTTCTATTTTTATGTTAATAAGCTTCGTATCATGTGATAAGATTTTATAAAAGTTATGATAGTTAATTTTAACTATTTTTTAATAAAAATTAAATTTTTATTCATCACACTACATTTGCATTTATATAACAATTACAATCAATAAATACTATCAAATAAAGAAAAAATATATTAGTCACGAAAAAAATTATGAAAATATAATATATTCTAATTGTAGAAATCTAAAAAATATTCTTAGAATGTGACTAAAAAGGTAAATCGAAGCTTTTATCTGAACTATAACCTTGCAATTTAGGTGTGGTGGAGTTCAATATGTGATATGATGCATGAGAAGGGAGAGAATGATCTTCTAGACCTCATAATTTTTGTATGGTGGTTTATGTGGAAGAGCAGGAATAATGTTATTTTTGCAGGTGAGAAGTCGGAACCAGAAGTCATTTTGTCTAAAGCTATAAAATCATGGACTCAGCAACAGGGCATTCCTCTGCAAGGAACTGTACGAAGCATCGCTTTAGCTGATATGACTCAACCAGCAGTGTGAAGTGCTCCTCCTCCAGGCATCATTAGGGGTGTGCAAAAACTGCCCGTTCCAATTGAACCGGCCAAAACTGAACCAAAAAGGTAAACTGATTTGGAACCGAATCAGACAGCAAAAGTGGTCAGGTGAGGAGAGGGTTGATTTTTAGTTTTGGGCAGCGGTTCGGTTTAGGAAAAATATAAACCGAACCGCCCAAAAATATAATAAGTAAATATTATATATATATATATATATATATTAATATTATTAGTATAAACGACGTCGTTTATATAGCCCTTTAACCCTAAGTATATAAACTAAGTTTATAACCCTAATTCATTTCACTTCAATCTTCATTCACCCAGCCACCGGGCCTTACTCCCTCCTCTCCTTTGTGTCTCTACTCTCTCGAAACTTCTTCCTTCATGTGGTTGTGTCTTTTTATCTAACCCTAATAGAAACCCTAACTGTTCCTCGTCCTGTGTCTCTCTCTCGAACCTTCCCTAGATCTCTTCCTTTCTGCAAATTGTAGAAGTAATCTCTCCTCTCTTTCCCAAAAAGCCAAAATCTAATCGAAACTCTTCACCCATTCCTCTATCATCTACTGATCTTGTAAATTTGCTCCTCTCATCTCTCTCGATTCAGTCTTTCTTTTCTCGAAGTTTCAAAACCCACAACTACAATATACACTCATGAATCGCATAATAAATTTAGATCCATTGACATGATGTGGTAATTTCCTATCTGTTATCAAAAATGGTAATATCTGGTATGTGATCCTATATATTTGTGATCTTAAATGTGGTTTTTATTGATAATCTGGAGAAAAAAATAATATTTTTTTATATTTAACAATTATTTTTAAATATTTACTTAATTAGTTTAGATCTAGTTTAGATCTAACAATTTTTGTGGAAAAGGTTTCATTTTTTCGAAGAAAAATTAAATATTTATTTTGCAAAATAAATATGTATTATGAATTTATGATTACGGTTCTTTTGAATATCATGATTCATGAACAAAAACCCTAGTTTTAATATTTAACAAAAATATTTTAATTTTTACTTAATAAATGTAGATCTAACAATTTTTGTGCAAAAGGTTTCATTTTTTTGAAGAAAAATTAATTTCTTTTTGGATAATAAATATATATTATGATTAGGGTTTTTTGAATATCAGTAACAAAAACCCTATTGTTACTACGTACATCCAGTTTATGTAATTTTTTTGTAATTTTTTTAAATAAAAACTTTAATTTTTTTTTATGATTTCAATTGATTTGCTCGATTTCACTAAACTTTCTTCAGTCAAGTTTTTATTATTTCAAATTTTGTTTCAGTGTACTTGTGCTGTTGTGCATTTAAATATGGTGGAAGCAATGACTTTGTGATCTTCTGTGACTCTGTTGAATTTGTTACGGTGGAAGCAATGACTCTGTGATTCTTTTAATTCTGACTCAGTGATCTTCTTTGAGTCTGTGATCCTGTGAATCTGTTACGGTGGAAGCTTCTATTTGTGTCACTATTTCTGTCTCTGATTTTGTGAAAATTAAGTGAGTAGTCATATGATTCTGTAAATTGAGGGCTATCCAAAAGCCTCATTTTCTGATTCAGCAATTACAAAGTAACTGATATTAGGTATAAAATTGTGCTATTTATTTAGATTTTGAATTTTTGATTGAACTCCTAATTCAGATGTTGTATGTTGCTGAGTGTATTGTTTGATTATTGTTTTGCAAATGGCTACTACTAGTGGCAATAACAATACTAGTAGTAGCAGTGATGTCCCTGTGAATGAGGTGGAAGCACAGAGAGAACCGTAGACTATTGAGCAAACAGAGAAATAATCTGTTGACCAACCTGAAACTAAAAAGAAGAAGAGAAAAAGGACTGAATTGAGATCTCGTGTGTGTGAGCACTTTGAGAAAATTAAAGATGACAAAGGCAATGTGGTAAGAGCTAAATATTTATATTGTGCCAAACTCTTTTGTTGTGAACCTAAAAAATATAAAACTTCTTCCGTTAGAAATCATATGCTTTTTTGTTTGAAAAAACCCATATAGTAAAGACAGTAGATAAGCTTTATTAACATTTAAACCTAACAATGTATCATCTGAACCTATGAGGGTTATAGGTACTTGGAAATTTGATCAGGAAGCAATTAGAAAGGCACTCTGTAATATGTTGATACACGATGAAATCCTTTTTAAATTTGTTGAGAGAGAGGGTTTTAAGAATTTTATGAGTGTTACATGTCCTAGATTTAAGACGTCATTTAAATGGACTGTAACTAGGGATTTCTTTGAGTTATACATAGAGGAGAGGCACAAGTTAAAGAATTTCCTGAGAGCCTATAGTCAAAAAGCCAGTTTGACAACTGACTCATGGATTTCAATTTAAAGAATTAATTATATGTGCATCACAACACATTTTATAGATAATGAGTGGAAGCCCCACAAGAGGATTTTATCATTTGTGCTTGTTACATCACATAGGGGTGAGTGTATTGCTAAGGCTTTGGAAATGTGTTTACTATAATGGGGGTATTCATAATGTTTTCACTGTCACAATTATAATGCATCATCAAATAACATTACATTGACATATTTTAAAAAGAAATTAATGAGTTGGGGTGGAAGCATAATTAGAATTAAGTATGTACATATGAGATGCATTGCACACATCCTGAACTTGATTGTAAATGATAGGTTAAAATATATGTATGTTTCTATAAAAATAGTAAGAGAAGCTGTTAGGTACATAAAAAATTCACCTTCAAAAACTTATTTGCCTATTTTAAAACTCTACAAGTATACAGAATCAACACGTAGTATAACAAGGTCATCCTACAGAGATTATGATATATCCACCCTAAAATCTTACTCTTATTGTTTAAGGCTTACTAATTAAATGGATTTATAAAATCTAATTACTATCTATGAAAATAAAATGCAAATGAACATTAAACGAGTAATAAACAATTAATGAAATAAAGCTCATTAGGAAATTAATTCACCTCACAATCATTAGTTGATCATCTTCTTATAATTTAATTATTCATGCAAATCCTAGGAAATCTTAATTAGTAATTAACTTTTCTCAAAGCTTAATTACTTAATTTCATAACTATTAACTAAGATGTTGTAACTCAACTCTCATTGCAATCACAAACCCTAATCAATTAAATCATGAAACTTATGCACAACCTGTTATGGAATTAAAGCAACCCAAATTAACTCTAACACTGAATTAACTCAACTTATATTTATAGTTCAATTAAGATTATCACCTCTCAGTGCATATTCTCAATCATAATCAAGTAAACAGTGATAAGGCATTCACAAGTTTTAAGCATAATTGTAACACCCACCTATCTTCATATGTATTCATGATGTATGTATTTCATATTGCATATAATACATGGTATATACGTGGACCTTATTACATTAAATATGAGTATGTATTATAGAGAGGGACCAAATTGAAATGAAAGTTTGGAGTTAATTGTCACAATAGAAAGTTTAAAGCTATTATGTATTTGTATTTATGTTGGTGTAGAGATTGTTAAGAATGAAGAAGAGGGATTTCTTGAGTAAATTTTGGAGAGGTTTTAATCTTATTCAAGCAATCAAGAGCTTTAGGAAGCATTAGAAGGTTTTTAAATCTATTGCAGTCAATTGGTAAGTTTTTATTATTTCAAATTTTGTTTCAGTGTACTTGTGCTGTTGTGCATTTAAATATGGTGGAAGCAATGACTCTATGATCTTCTGTGACTCTGTTGAATTTGTTACGGTGGAAGTAATGACTCTGTGATTCTTTTAATTCTGACTCAGTGATCTTCTCCGAGTCTGTGATCCTGTGAATCTGTTACAGTGGAAGCTTCTATTTATGTCACTATTTCTGTCTCTGATTTTGTGAAAATTAAGTGAGTAGTCATATGATTTTGTGAATTGAGGGCTATCCAAAAGCCTCATTTTCTGATTCAACAATTACAAAGTAACTGATATTAGGTATAAAATTATGTTCTTTATTTAGATTTTGAATTTTTGATTGAACTCCTAATTCAGATGTTGTATGTTGCTAAGTGTGTTGTTTGATTATTGTTTTGTAAATGGCTACTACCAGTGGCAATAACAATGCTATTGGTAGCAGTGATGTCCCTGTGAATGAGGTGGAAGCACAGAGAGAACCGTAGACTATTGAGCAAACAGAGAAATAATCTGTTGACCAACCTGAAACTGAAAAGAAGAAGAGAAAAGGGACTGAATTGAGATCTCGTGTGTGGGAGCACTTTGAGCAAATTAAAGATGACAAAAGCAATATGGTAAGAGCTAAATGTTTATATTGTGCCAAACTCTTTTGTTGTGAACCTAAAAAATATAGAACTTCTTTCGTTAGAAATCATATGCTTTCTTGTTTGAAAAACCCATATAGTAAAGACAGTAGATAAGCTTTATTAACATTTAAACCTAACAATGTATCATCTGAATCTATGAGGGTTGTAGGTACTTGGAAATTTGATCATGAAGCAATTAGAAAGGCACTCTGTAATATGTTGATATATGATGAAATCCCTTTTAAATTTGTTGAGGGAGAGGGTTTTAAGAATTTTATGAGTGTTACATGTCCTAGATTTAAGGCGCCATCTAGATGGACTATAACTAGAAATTTCTTTGAGTTATACATAGAGGAGAGGCACAAGTTAAAGAATTTCATGAGAGCCTATAGTCAAAAAGTCAGTTTGACAACTAACTCATGAACTTCAATTAAAAGAATTAATTATATGTGCATCACAACACATTTCATAGATGATGAGTGGAAGCCCCACAACAGGATTTTATCATTTGTGCTTGTTACATCACATAGGGGTGAGTATATTACTAAGGCTTTAGAAATGTGTTTACTATAATAGGGTATTCATAATGTTTTCACTGTCACAGTTATAATGCATCATCAAATGACACTGCATTGACATATTTTAAAAAGAAATTAATGAGTTGGGGTGGAAGCACAATTAGAATTAAGTATGTACATATGAGATGCATTGCACACATCCTGAACTTGATTGTAAATGATGGGTTAAAATATATGTCTGTTTCTATAAAAATAGTAAGAGAAGCTGTTAGGTACATAAAAAATTCATCTTCAAAAATTTGTTTGCCTATTTTAAAACTCTACAAGTATACAGAATCAACACGTAGTATAACAAGGTCATCCCAGAGAGATTATGATCTATCCACCCTAAAATCTTACTCTAATTGTTTAAGGCTTACTAATTCAATTGAATTGTAAAATCTAATTACTATCTATGAAAATAAAATGCAAATGAACATTAAACGAGTAATAAACAATCAATGAAATAAAGCTCATTAGGAAATTAATTCACCTCACAATCATTAGTCGATCCTCTTCTTATAATTCAATTATTCATGCAAATCCCAGGTAATCTTAATTCGTAATTAACTTTTCTCAAAGATTAATTACTTAATTTCATAACTATTAACTAAGATGTTGTAACTCAACTCTCATTGCAATCACAAACCCTAATCAATTAAATCATTAAACTTATGCACAACCTGTTATGGAATTAAATCAATCCAAATTAACTCTAACACTGAATTAACTCAACTTATATTTATATTCAATTAAGATTATCACCTCTCAGTGCATATTCTCAATCATAATCAAGTAAACAGTGATAAGGCATTCACAAGTTTTAAGCATAATTGTAACACCCGCCCATCTTCATATGTATTCATGATGTATGTATTTCATATTGCATATAATACATGGTATATACGTGGATCTTATTACATTAAATATGAGTATGTATTATAGAGAGGGACCAAATAGAAAAGAAAGTTTGGAGTTAATTGTCACAATAGAAAGTTTAGAGCTATTGTGTATTTGTATTATCTCATTAAGGAGCTATGGAGTAATTGAGAGGATATTTATTTATAATTATCTTGTTGTTGTTGTTAATTATTAATTATTAGGGAAGACTTTTGGGAGGCTAAGTGGAGTCCTTTGATTGGTTGGTTTGTGTGGGTATGTATATATATGTGTAGTGTATGTTGGTGTAGAGATTGTTAAGAATGAATAAGAGGGATTTCTTGAGTAAATTTTGGAGAGGTTTTAATTTTATTCAAGCTAGCAATCAAGAGCTTTAGGAATCATTAGAAGGTTTTTAAATCTATTGGAGTCAATTGGTAAGTTTTACTTATTGATTTTAATGGTTTTAAGTTGAGTTTTCTCGGTAGCAATTTCGTGTTCTGCTACTATATTTTTTAGTCCTTTTATTTATACTATAACTTGAGCTATAGTGGTCTGATTTAAGCATAGTTAGACTCTTTGGAAACTTTAGAGAGTCCTCTTCAATTTTTGTGTTTTGAGTTTTGCTTGAATTTATTGATACAAGGGTCAATTAGGGCTGGACATTTTACTGATCATCTTGATGCTCTGTTTTGCCTAAATGGATTCTAAAATTCATAATTAATTTCACACATGTCTTAATTGAGTGATTCTAATTAAAATTTAAAGTGGACTCATAACCCTAGCTTTGGTAGCAATTTGGAAGTTCTTAGACTTGTGTGTGTATCTGATTAGTGTATATTTTGTTATATTTTAGGTAGGTAATTCATATTAATTTTTAGTTTAATTATATTAATTTGTGTCTAGATAGGATATTTATGTTTATTGTGTGTTTGTATGTCATAAATCAAGGTTTGATGTGGATTATTCAAAGATTTTGAGCTTTAGAAGTTGATTTTTGAAGATTTGGTCAACACAGGCAGCAATACGCCCATGTGTCTGCCCATGTAGTGTGCTAGACTAAAAGAGCCTATATGACACGGTTGAAAACACGGCCATGTAGTCTGCTGGAAGTAGGGGTGTTCATCTGTCGGTTCGGTCGGTTTTGGGCTGTTTTTCTGACCGAACTGAAATAACCGAATTTCAAGAATATAGAACCGAACCGACCGAATTACACTGTAGAACCTATTTCGAACCAAAATTTTTAGTTCGGTTTTTGGTCGGTTCGGTTTTATGGGTTTTAACTATTCAAATTTATAAATTATGCCAAAATCCATTTTTTTCAACTTGTTTCATATTTTTCAACTTGATTCATATTTTTTCAATTTGTTTATATAGACTAAACCGAACTTATTTCGAACCAAAATTTTCGGTTCAGTTTTTGGTCGGTTCGGTTTTATAGATTTTAACTATTCAAATTTATAAATTAGGCCAAAATGACTTTTTTTCAACTTGTTTCATATTTTTTTCAACTTGTTTATATAAAACTAACATTAAACATAAACCGACCGAACCAACCTATTTATATATTTATATTAAATTTGTATATATTT
>CATIWO010289998.1:0-17299 GCA_949673435.1 Macaranga tanarius | reverse complement strand
CTTATTTTTTAATTTTTATTTTACTTATTTTTCATTCTTTTCTACTTATTATTATTATTTTTTCTTTTTTTCTTATTTTTTATTCTTTCTCCCCCTTTTTATTTTTATTTCCCTATTTTTTTCTCCTCATCCAATTTTTTTCTTTCCCTAATTTTTTTTTAATTTTAATTTTTCCTTTTCCTTTTTCCTTCTCTTCTTTTTTATTTTTACATAATTTATTTATGTTTTACCCTCATTTTTATTTTTGAGATAACTAAATATTGCTCGGTATACTACAGCAAAGACAATTTTCTTGCAGCTTATGAAGGAATAGTATACCCACTCCCAACAGTAGTTACATGAAATATCCCAAATGAAGTCAAATATATGCTTGTCCTTCCTCTGAAAATAAGAGTTCGACCTGGAAGACCAAAAAAAAAAGGTGTAAAGCTCCATGGAAAAATAAAACTGAACACAAGTGTAGCAGATGTGGCTTCTATGACACAATAAAAAGACCTGCATAAACATACCGCAGACATCATAACAATTTTTGAATATTTCCAGTATATTTTTCGCATACGATACAATCTGTAAGACCTGCAGAAACATACTACAGACATCATAAAAAATTTTGAATATTTTCAGTATATTCTCAGTATATGATACAATCTGTAAGACCTGCAGAAATATACCACAAACATCATATGAATTTTTGAATATTTTCAGTATATGATACAATTTGTAAGACCTGCAGAAACATACCACATACATCATAAAAATTTTCAAATATTTTCAGTATATGATACAATCTGTCATACTTAAACAAAAAAAAAAAAATACTTTTCATTTGTTTCTCGTTTATTATACGAATATCATACAATTGAAAGACACAATAAAAATTAGACATATATTGATGTTATTGTATAAAATAAAAATATTATAGTATACAATTAGTACATTACTCGTATATTTCAGGTTTACAGTATATAATTAGTATATTATCCGTATATTTTTTGAATATTATTCATATCTTATAGTATAAAATATTATAGTATTTTTTTTTTTTACCAATTCATTTGGAAATTATTTAAAGCAAATGAATTGGTAAAAAAAATTAATTCAAATTCACATACTTATTGTCTATTTTTAATAAATTATACACATATATTAAAATAAAAAGTAAACCAATAATATATGTAAAATAATCCAATAATATACGGATAATATACAAATAATATACGAAAAATTTTGTTTCTATATTTTTCAATTGATTGATAGTGTTTCAATTGATTGCTAATGTAGCCATGGCTCTTACACAGTTGAGACAGGAGAATTACATAATATTGTTGCCAATGGCTCCGCTCAGTGTGAGGATCGGGAAAATACTTTTGCGAAATGTAGACTTAATAGAAACGGTATCGTATAGTCCTCTGGTCAATAATAGAACTCATCACTTTGCTTTTTCTTTTTTATTTTTCCTTTATTTATTTCTTTATTTAGTAATATTTTTTATTTTGAGCCGAACATAAAATTTTCATAACATCTATTTCTCCGTACATAAAATATAAACTTATATAAAAGAAAAAAATTATATATACTTACATTTGAGCTTGAATTTTACCATGTTAATTGAATAATGGATAAATTTAATTGTTAAAAAATTAATTAAAGTGCTAAGTTTTTAAATATTGTTATGGTGCTGAGACCAAGAACTTAGTTGCCACTCCAAATGGACTTTGGACCATAACCCCGAGGGAGTTATTAAAATCCCAATGAATTATTATTACATATATGCTTAAGAATTCAAAAACACCACATTGCATAAGAACATAACTATAATTCAATTTTAAGTAAAAAGCACCATCTCAAGTAGCTTGAATGAGCTTTATAAAAATGGAGGCACTGCCCATGGCAACTAGCCTCATAAATCTGCAAAAATATCTCCTTGGATGTAATCGTTATCTACTAAGCTGACTAAGAAGTAGCTGCTTTGCACCTGCAAAGAATAATATTGAATCGTTACTAAAATTAGAACCTTGGCAAAAGATTGAAAGATGCACACTATGCAATATTTTTGAACAAAGAAAGTACTTAGTGCTATGCAACTACGCAATATCACTATTTATGAGAAAGATACCTCTTCAAGCAGTTTTCTGGATGGATCACCCTCTGGGTACAAAAAAGGAGGCAGCTTATATGGCAATTATGTTGCATGCTTGGAGAATTAGAAAGTAAATTTATAATATCCTATTGAGGTAGAGAAAGTTTAACAATATTTTTGCTAACCAACTAGAATTCAGATGAAACAAAGAAGATTCAGTATTTTACTGGTAAGGTATCTTTTTTGTTAAAAACTTTTCGAGTGGATGTGCAAGATCTGGTGCATGGCGCATTATTCAACTCAAGTGATGTCACCAAATACTAATGTTGAAAATAAGCTATGTTGGCAAAATGAGTGAACGCAATAAAAAAAAAACCCTGCTCCAGCCAAAAGAACAAAACATGTACAAATTTGTTTCAATCCCTATTAACATCAATTCCTTAACATCCTTAATTTTTTTTTAAATAATAATAATAATAATAAAATAATTAAAAAAATACAGTAGAAATGGAAAATTAACATCAAAATATTTGTTAATAGACTGACAACAGAAATTCGGTGGATATATATATGTTGATGAAATGAACAGCATAGCCAAGAGGAAGATGCGCACCTCAAAACAATGACGATCAATAATACCACAACAGTTCAATGACTTCCGCGATGTGTCATAACAATCTTAGGATGCAAAAGAGTGACAGCATCGACATCAATAAGACAATTTAGTCCATATAAGCGAGTTAAATGGCCGCAGGAAAGCCTATGCACCTGTCTTCAACTTTCTAAATGGAGCCATAACAACCAATCCAGATGATACAAATGGTTGCGTAAAATCAACAATTTTTGTTCGAATTGTGACTATAGCAACATCACCAACAACAACATCAAGAGACTGCATCAAGAACAAAAGACACTCAGTCAATGGAAAACATTGACTCCAAATAAATTTGAACTTCAAAAAACAAATTTATAATGCAGTACTCATACCATTTGTGATCTTAGTCACAAGCTCTGTGTAGCTTGGGTTTTTTTACCATCTCCAAAGGGTATAAACTGATACAGAACAACATATGGTAATAAACTTACAGCAGCTGTAAATACATCTATGCAAAAACCTTTGAAAATGTCAGTTCCTCGCACTTGCGATACAAACTCCTTGAAACTGACCCGAATGGTAATGGTTTGTGGGTGTTTATATAGTAAGTATCAACTAGGAGCAAGAACATTTTGGATACACAATATACAGAAAACCAAGACGAACCCAATTTCAACTATGGTTTAAACACACAACACAAGTAAAAAAGCCAAATGGTTCTCAACAAAAAAAAAAAAAAAAAATCATATCAACAACAAAAATACCATCAATCATCAATAACCAATGAACATTCAATTACAATAAAACCTACTTCAGAACTCATAATTTCTAGAATTCAATTAAAAAATTATTCAAAAAAAAAAAAAAACCTTAAGAGTCTCTAAGCAGCATTTTAACAAACACATATAATAGACTAACCTTCCACTCATGCTTTTGACACAATTTATTAGAAGAGCCTAACTCAGATTGTAGGAATTACAATTTCTTCCTGAATTCCTCCTTCGTCTGCTTTTGTTTTTGCATCTTGTAAATGTCAGGAGGTTTTCGATGGTGGAGAGGCAATAGAAATCTGCTTGCAAAAGAGGAGGAGATCAACCAATTTGAAAAGAGGAGGAGATCGGAGAGTGTATGAACACTGAATTTAGAGGAAAATAAAATTTGATAAAAAAAAAACCATTATTGTTAAAAGAAAGAGAAGGAGACGCAAACATGGAGCAGGTGGCGTTGTGACGCTGATGAGGCAGAAAGACACGTGTGTAATATTTTTTTAAAAAAAGAGGTAGGAGTGTAATTGTTAAAAATAGTGAATATTTTTATTATTGGAGTATGTTTTTAGGGTAAATTTGTTAAAAGCTCACCCTTTTAATACAAGTGCATTACAATTTGGAGGCTAATGGCTACAGCAATGGACAACCCATCCCATTAAAATATGGTCATATTACTACCTCCTCCACCAGTCATGGGTACCACCCACTTAGCAATATCAACAGAAGGTTCCTTTCTTTGGAAAAGCTCCTCCCTTTTTGTGCCTCACAGCGTCCGTTCGATTAGCATCACATTTTCTTTTTTTATTCTCTTTCTTAATTTTGTGTGATGGGCACCCTCTCAAAACCCGACGTGACCGGCGATCATCCTACTCCTCTGCTCCGGCCATCCCTTTCCTTCTCTTCAACGCCCTGCACAGTGGGGGATTGAGTTTTTTTTTTTTTTTTAATTCAAATTCAGTTGCAACCTTTTCCATTTTTGTTTGTTTTGTTCTCTTCTGCCCTTTTCAAATTCTTCTCCACGGTAAAATCTTTGGTCATACTTGTGATTTCAGTCTCTTTCCGCGTTGAATTTAGAATTTGGAATTTAGATTAGAATTCACTTTTTTTTTTTTTTTTTTTGACTTTGTTTTTTTGAAAGAAAAAAAAAATCTACTTCAATTCTTCAACTCTGATGACCAATGTCTGAATCTTTCCAAAATCAGTCCAATGTTAAATTTTGGAAACTGGGTTCTTGTCAGACGTCTTAATTAGGTTCATTTGTGGCAAAAAGATCCCATTTTTGTTGCATTGTTGTTCAATTATTGTTTCTCCACATTCTTTTTATGCACACAAGCTTGTTATTAGATTTGGGATTTTTAGCTATTGATAAAAATGGTTGATGCAAAATCCAAAAATGGAAAGGAAAAACAATCAGATTGTTGTAACCCAGTTAAGCAAGCAGGGCCAGTGACAATGGACCATGTTTTATTGGCACTTGGTGAGACTAAGGAAGAGAGGGAGCTGAGGATTAGGAGTCTTTTTAATTTCTTTGATGGTGCAAATTCTGGATATATAGATTATACCCAGATTGAAAAGGGTCTTTCTTCGCTTCAGATTCCTGCTGATTATAAGTATGCTAAGGATTTGTTGAATGTGTGTGATGCCAACCAAGATGGGCGTGTTGATTACCAGGAGTTTAAGCGGTATATGGATGATAAGGAGCTTGAATTGTACCGCATTTTTCAAGCTATTGATGTTGAACATAATGGTTGCATTTTGCCGGAAGAGCTGTTGGATGCACTTCTTAGGGCTGGTAAAATTATGCTTTCCAATTTAACTGTACTAATCTTCATCTTTCGTTCATTTGCTTCGTGAATTGCTTGATTCTATCCATTCTATGAGTAATTGCACGAGTATTTGTTTTGTTATGTTTTCCATGATTTGTGGGATAAAGGAGTATTTATGCTTACCAGTAACTTTGTTTTACCACGGATGCATTTTGAAAGTGTATAGGGTCATGGGAATGGATTTTTGAGTAGTATAGATCAATCTAGTGCTCACCATTACAACATCTTTCCCCAACACAATTATAGGTAGTCAGGTAGAGGCATGAATGTAGCAAAGCAGGAAAACCAGATTGATTGTGCAATATACGGCTGGAGCTTAAACTTGAATCTTGTATTTCTAACTTCCTTTCCTCTACTTTGCAATTCAAACACTGTTCTCTGCTTTTCTTTGTGGTTAAGATCTTTCACAAGTTACTTTTTCCAACTCTAAAGTAGAATCTGAAAAGAATTATGGAAATCGGTTCTTTCTAGCCGCAGCCTAGAGCAAACTGACAGCACTAAATGCTTTAGTCATTTTATAATTTGCATTATAATCTGTTGTTTAGGTGCAAACCATAGGCAGTTTCAATTTATAACTTTCATCACATTTCTTGTTGGATATGTAAATTCCCATCAACCTTCTCATATTTTAATCAATGCGTGTGTTTTGGTGGATTTTTATTAGAGTGTGTTAGTTCTGATGCCTTTTTTTTCTTTTTTTTGGTTCCATCTATCTAGAAAATTAGAGATAATAATTTGTAGGTTCATCCTATAAGCCGCACCAGTCTTTCTTTTGTAGGGATTGAAATTGATGATGAGGAACTTGCGCTTTTTGTTGAGCGAGTGGATAAGGATAACAATGGTGTGATAACATTTGAAGAATGGAGAGACTTTCTTTTGCTATACCCACATGAGGCTACGATTGAGAATATTTATCATTACTTGGAAAGGGTATGCCTGGTCGATATTGGGGAACAGGCTGTTGTCCCAGCAGGCATTGGTAAGCACATCCATGCCTACAGATATCTGATTGCAGGAGGAGTAGCAGGAGCAACATCTCGTACAGCAACTGCACCACTTGATCGTCTAAAAGTTGTTTTGCAAGTTCAAACAGCACGTGCTCATATAATGCCAGCAGTAAGGGATATTTGGAAGGAAGGAGGTGCCTCGGGATTTTTCAGAGGCAATGGATTAAATGTCTTGAAAGTGGCACCAGAAAGTGCCATCAGATTCTATACTTATGAAATGCTGAAAGATGTCATAGTTAAAGTTAAAGGAGAGGGAGGTAAGGCTGATATTGGTACTACAGGGCGCCTTTTCGCTGGCGGTTTTGCTGGTGCTGTGGCACAAACTGCCATTTATCCAATGGATCTTGTAAAAACTCGATTACAAACTTTTGCCTGCGAAAATGGAAAAATCCCTAGCCTTGGGGCAATATCAAGGGATATATGGGTTCAGGAAGGACCCCGGGCATTTTACAGGGGCCTTATTCCATCTCTTCTTGGAATTATTCCTTACGCAGGCATTGATCTTGCAGCATATGAAACCTTGAAAGATATGTCCAAGGAGTACATTCTTCAGGATAGTGGTACAGCCTCTCTTATTTCCTATTTAGCAGCTTTCTGTTTTAATTTGCTTCAATTTCTATCATCTTTTGTTTTTTCAAATGCTGTTTACTCTACTCTATATATTGAAATTGTTAATTTTCTTCAAAGAACCTGGTCCACTTGTGCAACTGGGATGCGGGACTTTATCTGGAGCTCTTGGAGCAAGTTGTGTTTACCCATTACAAGTTGTCAGAACAAGGTAATATGTTCTCATATTATTTTCCGATATTAACTGTCAGATTATTTTGGTCCCCATGCCATATGGCCTGATTTCTGTTTATGTTATTCAGAATGCAAGCTCAGCGCACTAACGTGGACACTGCCTACAAGGGAATGGCAGATGTGTTCAAAAGAACCTTTCAACATGAAGGGATTAGGGGATTCTACAAGGGGATATTTCCTAATATGCTCAAAGTGGTTCCATCTGCCAGCATTACTTACATGGTTTATGAGGCCATGAAAAAGAGACTGGATTTGGAATAATAAAATATGGTGCTGTAGCTATTACAATTGACACTTGACACTTGACATGGCTAACAGTTTGCATGAGCAATTTGGGATGGTTTTGTGATGAAGACGAAAATGACAGGAGTAAGTTTACTAATGGAGTAGATTACTATTGTTTCAAATTATATTACAGAAAATCTTGCATCAAATACGTTACATTGAAGGGCAAAATTGGGTTGTCCATCATTATTGTTGAGTTGAAGCTTCGTTCAAGTCCATATGCATTTGCATATTTGTTGTACGATTCGGAAGCATGCAGGATAAATGCATTCAGAAACAGGTTTTGTAATTCTTTATAGGAATAAAGTTCAATTTGGCCCAAAATGACCTTTTTTTTTTTTTTTTTTTTGGCAATTCAGCCCAATACTTGACCAAAATGGGTCATTTAAACCCATCTTTTGTCTTTCCATCAAGTGTGTATGACACGCGTACATTAACAATTTGAAAATAATAAAAATAATATATTGCAATCTCACATAAATAAAAAATCCTTAATTTTTATTCCTTTATTTTCCAATTTCTCTTATAAAGCTCCCATCCCAGTGTCCCTCAATTTACACTTTCACTTCGACCAAGATTTGCGGCAGAGGATAGACTTTTCCATTCAAGAGAAGTTTAATGCAAAGAAAACCACCAAACATCGAAAATTCCTCCAAATCATTTCTTATACTCATCTGCTTCATCCCAAAATTTCTCTTCTATTCTCTGCTCTTGCATTCATTCATTCAGGTTCAAGAAAATTGAATTGAAGCTCATTAATCATAAATTCATAATAATAGCCAAAACTTTCAATCACAAGTAGCAGCATCAGCACATCGCCTCTGCCTCTAAAAACTACATCTTTTTCTTCTTTTATCGGATCTATTTTCAGACTTAGCTTTTATTCATTTTCCAAATTCAATCATGCTTCTTATTGATTTGTTTTTGTTGGTGTTTCCAAAGCTGTTAATAAACAAAAAAAAAAAAGCTCAAATCTACCGTTAATCTAGTAATTTTTTCTCATTCTTATTTAAATTACAAGGCTCTCTCACTTTTTCTTTGCTTGCTTGAAAGTTTTGAGTATTTATTAGCATTGGGTAGTTGGAAAAAGTAGCTAATTTATGTTATTGGGTAGCTGAAAAAAGTAGCTATTTTGTGCCAATGCAGAAAAATATTAGTGATTATGCTATAGGATTCGGCAAAGGGGAGAAGGTTGTATAATTTGGATGAAGGAACTGTTATAAAAGGGTTTGTATTTTAGTCCTAATATGTATTAACAATACGTTAATTGTGAATAACGTTAAGATTTGGGATCTGTTGAATAAGATTATTGTTGAAGATGTAAAGGATGATTTTAAAGCTGAAATTGAGAATGTAATGATACTACTATTGACACTATTTCTTTGATTTTCATTATGTTGCTTTATTGTGATTATCATATTAATTTGATGATAGTATCTACAATATCTATTTTTTAATTTAATTCACGCACTCTTTATTAGTCGTGTGCGACACGCTCCATGGAAAGATAGAAATTGGGTTTAGATGACCCATTTTGGGCAAGTATTGGGTTGAATTGTAAAAAAAGATCATTTTGGGCCAAATTGAACTTTAATGAAAAGTTTAAGGGCCAAATCGAACTTTATTCCTTCTTTGTAATGACAACTTTTATCATATTTATTATGACTTGCATACCTTAATTTTGTCAGGATAATAATTTTTCTATGCATCTACTCATGCTCTTTTACCTCTTAAATTCATACTTGTCAAATTTCACTACCTGAATGTCTATAAATGTTTTTGTTGGGAACTGGGGTGGCATCAGGTGAAGAATGGTCTGAAGTTGTGCTAAATATCCATAGCTAAATTTGTTCTTTGTTTAGTTTGGCGTTTGCAAGCTTTTGCCAGAGGCCATTGCTTGAAGTAATAGTGAGCAATGACAGGCTCACAAATTCAAAGGGTTATACTGAAAATTGCTAAGCCGTTTGACAGATTGATGATGTGCTATTTATTATTTGTGTGTACCATCCAATCCAAGTCCAACAGCAAGATCAGCCTCCAATTGTGCCACTAAATCACCCTATAAAAAGGATCCAAAACTATCATGTAAACGAGTTGAGTTATTTATAAGTTATTTGGAATTTGATTCAATAAAAACTTGTTTGAACTTTATATATTAAAGCTCGTTTTATAAACTGTCCAAGTTTAAGTTGCATAAGTCTTGGTTCGTGAAGTTTATAAATAAGTTCAAATAAAAACTTATGAAGTATATTTTTATTGTATTAGTGATTTAATATTAGATATATAATATATGTATTATGTAAAAAATATGATCAACTTCTTTCTAACATTTTCTCTCCCAGTCTCTAGACTCTTCTTAACAATTTCATCATCTTTTTCATTTCTATCTATTTAGAAACCATTTTGACGAAATTGGTCTCCTTTTTATATTTTTCTTTGTATTTTTTTTCTATTTCTTAGAATAAGTGATAGTTTATCTAACTCTAGAGTCCTATCCCTATTTTTTTATCCTTTTGTGATATTTTGCTCTCTATTATTGAAAAATTTCTGGGTATGGAAGGAAAAATTTTGTGTATTTATATTGAAGAAGAAGATGACATTATTTTTCTTGGGGAAACACTTGATTTGGTATATTCTCAATTTTTTTAAGAGTTTCCTTAGAATTTCTAAAATGGGTTATGTCACACTCATTATCTCGCTGAATATGTTGGAGTTCTTTTCCGCCTACCATCCAAAATTCAAATTGTTCCATATCAAGATTTGGCTTTTTCATTTATCAAATCACAAATCTTCTTGATGTGCCCCCAAATTACTGATATTTTAGTGGCTTTTTCTATTTTTCTTTCTAATGTTATCTTCTACTACGTTCTCATGATATATGTATTTGGATCAAAACTGTTTGCTATAAGATGTAATGTTATATTATGCTGCAAAATTCTTGCCTTTTGTTCTATAATTTACCTATAGTTTATTAATGAAATATATTTTCTGTTTATTCAAAAAAAAATGTAAAAAATATAGTATTAAAATAAAATCATAATTTTTATTAAATATATTATAATTTATTTTTAATGAATAATGAATAATTTGAACTATAATTTATTTTTTTAAAAAAATTTAAATTCATTTAGTTTCGTGAATAGCTCGTAAATAATAAACGGTCTAATAAACTTAGCTTGATAATAAATGAATCAAATCAAATCCAATCTATCTAAAGTTCGGCTTCGCTCCACTGGTTTATACCTATGCCCAAAACCCAAAATTGAATAGGTCGTGAGAGATTTGTCTTCTACTATATATACATTTACCTTCAATTAGTGTATACGATATGTTTGCTGCACTATTATCATATCACACTTTCAATTCAAAGTAAATAGTAGTTTAGTGTAAGTGAAGATTAGGAATTAAAAAATTTATTCATGTTCAAAAAAAAAAAAAAGCTAAGGTCTAATTTTTATTGGGGGATAGGAAATTTAAAAAAAAAACGGTAATTAAGTTATTAGTGTATAAAGGGAAAATATAACCACAAAAAAGTAAATAAACTACACAATATATGTAAATGAAAAATATATGTTGAGGTGTAATAGATTAAAAAAATACTTAATTATTAAAATATAACTTAACTAAATCAATTTAAAAAGAAATTTCGAATGCGAAATAATTCTTTTAACTATGAGGTAGAATAAGGAATTTGTACACAATTAGACATAATAATTTCAAAAATATATATGAATAAAATAATTTTTTGAAAAAAAAAAAAAAGAATTCAATGATATAAACATATGCGAATAACTTACCGATTCTAAATTAAAATTTTAAAATTCAAATATTCATATTTGCGTTCTTATTCATTTTCAAAAATAACCAAAATGTGTTTTTGGTGGGGTGTAACTTTTGATCCTTTATGGGAACATCCTCTGCTAGCTGGAGTTAGAAATGTACCTTTGCATTTGAGAATATGAAAACTTTTGCCTTCGGGGCTTATTATTATTATTATTATTATTATTATTATAATAATAATAGATATAAGATAAATTAAGTATTAATAGACTATATAATATAAAATAATTATTTTTTAAAATTAAATATAATTTAATTTTATAAATTAATGATGATAAAATTTATAAGATTCTTAAAAAGAGCAGTAACGCTGAATCATATTTTGTGGGCATTTTCTTTATACAGAAGTTTAGTCACCATCGATGGATAGAGCTATATATAATTATAATGGGAAAGTTTAACTAATAAAGCGCCACATTGCATAGACACAGCGATGGTGCAACGATAATGTTGTCATGTGTGTGTGTACATGTGTGTTTTTTTTTTTTTTTTGAAACAAGTTGTCATGTGTTGTTGAGTTACGGCGCCATGCACTTTACGAGTTTTATTCTGCACTTTAGACTAGTTTCCATTAGGAGCATCGGTCGGTTTAGTTAAAAAACCACCAAAATCGACTAAAAAAGAATTTTGACTGAAACCGAATCGAATTAGAGAAAAATTGAATTTAACCGAACTGACTTAGTTCGGTTCGGTCGGTTATCCAATTTTATTTTTTAAATAAAATTTTTATCTTTTATTTTATAATTTTTAAGCTTATTCTTTAATTATATAACTAAAAAAATATTTTTTATTTGTAATTTTAATATTTATATATAATTTTTCTAATTAATATATTTTATTTAATATTTTTATAATAAATATATATGTGAGTCGGTCGGTTCGGCTATTTTCAGTTTTCCAACTTGAAAATCGAAATCGAACTGAACCAGTCGGTTATATATTTTCAAAAACTGAAATCGAACTAAACCTATATAACTGAACTGAACCAGTCAGTTCAGTTCGATTAGTCGGTTTTCGGCTTTTTTGCTCACCCCTAGTTTCCATATCAATTAAAAGTATATTTCTCATATAACAATTCTAAAAATGCATTTTCTAATATCATTGCATTTGAAAATTATTTTCAAATAAAAAGTTAATGTTTTTAAATACATGAATTTAAAAAGAAGTTTAGAATGGGAAACATTTTTTTAACTCGCACATAATTAGACATAATAATTTTAAAAAATATATGAATAAATTAATTTTTTTAAAAATTAGAATTAAAACAACATAAACATCTGCAAACAATTTATTTTATTTTTAAAGAAGCATTCTTATTCATTTTCAAAAAGAACCAAAATGTGTTTTTGATGGGAGTAACTTTTGATCCTTTAACAGAATAATTGCAAATTGAAAGACCATAAACATCATTAGCTAGCTGGAATTATAATGGGAAATGCACCTTTGCGTTTGAGAATATGAAAACTTTTGTCTTTGGAGTTTTTTCTTTTTTTAATTAATAGAAACATCGAATGATTTAATTTAAGTATTGATAAATTGTATAACATAAAACATTTAAATTTTTAAAGTTAGGTAAAAATTATTGAAAGTTTAACAATTAAGCCAAGAATTGAAGATACTATTGCATTTAAAAATAAATTCTTAAATAAAAAGTTATTGTTTTTTAAATTTAGTAAATTAAATAATAATAATAATAAGAATTACTCGTTCAGATTCTAATTTTCACCCTTATTATTTTATAAAACAAAATGATTCCCAAGTCATTATCAACTACTACATATACTGACTTTTTAGATTAACATTATGATTGCGAATGGTCGCAAACAACGGAATTGGGTTTTTGCTATATATATATATGTCACTGTTATTGTTGTGGACTGTGGTGCATGCTACGGAGGATCGTTAATTTTTTATCCTTTTCAAATTGCAATGTCGACATGACATGTTGTTGTGTCCTCTATTAAATCCAAAGGTGTTTGACTCCAACCCCTCATCCCCCAAGTAAACGTTCCCCAACTATTCCTCAATTATTGCAGCCAACCAAAAATCTTAATACTACGATTGAGAACGAAGGAAAAAAGAAATTAAAATTAAATATATATATATAAATAAAAATATATATTTTTTTATTTTTTCTTTTATATTTGAATAAAAAAATAAAAATAAATTTTGAATGAAAAATAGTACATATTTATTTTCTTTATTTATTTTTTCTTCTTTTTCTAAATTGGAAAAAGTTATTTTTTTTTCTCCTTTCTTTCTTATTTTCCACCGTTCCAAGATGTAGGACAGCAAATGAGGCGAGTTATTTATAAATTATTATTAATATGATTTGATGGAAAATTATATAATTATATAAAATTCAATTCAAAAATTTCATGAATAAATTCAAATAAATCAAGTTCAAGTTATAGTTAATCTCAACTCAACTCGCCCTATTTACACTTTAATATATAATATGCAAATCAATGCATTTAGCTTCATGTATTTATATTTGATTTATGATTGATTGCACCGATATAAAATCCATATGTTTTATATTATTGATATAATGTAAGTAAAAATTCACATAAACTCGGTTTAAATAAAATTGTTCACATTTTTTTATTAATAGAGAAGTCATATGACTTAAATATTGATAAACTGTACAATAAAGAGTAGTTTCTAAATTTACATCTCAGAATGTTCTTAAAGATTACTTACCACACTAAATTTATATATTTTGCCATAAATTTTAAAATTAAAACTCAAAAGATAAATTCATCTATTAAAGTACAATATATGTTTAGCTAGTATTTAAATTAATTAAGTATGTACACTATGTTTAAGTTTACAATTCTGGAAAATTAATTAAAATTTAATATTAAAATATCTAAATTTTTATGAGGTAAAAAAGTGAGAAATTTTATATATAATTACGTTTATAAATTTATTATTTTTATTTCCTTAAAAAATGTTTTGGGGAGGCATAAACCATAATATCCTTATCGTTGCCAAATGGCACATTTCTTACGATAGGATAATAACTGAGAGTATGACATGTCTTCACACTCATCAGCAGGACCCACCATCACCACGTGTTTTGACCTTTAGACCAACATTTTTATTTATATATATACATATAATATAGAAAAAATTATTATATAATCATTAAATTATTAAGTGAATAATAAATATATTTAATATTTTATAAACACATAACATCTATTTATTAATTGAATGTAATATATTTTAAACAATAAATATTAATTAGATTTTATTTTAATTAAAAGCATAGATAATAGTGGAACTAATGATGAAAGTTTTTGGAAAAAATATAAATAAGGGAATGAAAAAAAAAGACTCTGAACTTGACTTCACTAAGCTAATTTTCTTTCTTTTGGCATTTGCTAATTTATGGTATATCGGATTCCCAACTTTTTAAATGCCACCGACAAAATTGGTACCTGAAATTAGTAATTAATGAAATTTGGAATTGTTTTTAGGGATAAGGTGCAAATTGACCTCCACTTAGAATCAAAATTTGTATTGAACCTTAATTATTTTTTTAGTCTCAATTGGAGCTTAATTTCATAATATGCAGTTATAGTATACACTTTGTTTAAGAATTTTTGCAATTAAGTCCCAAAAATCAAATAAAAATTTAACTTTAACAACAATTAATAAAAATTAGTGCGAACAATAATAAGAATTGATGAAATTACTTTTAATATATATATTTATAATATTTCTAACTTTTTAAGATTTTTAAATTTATAGAAATATATTTTATGATTTTTAAAAATTTTAAAAAAAGTTAAAAAATTTTTTTATAGACCTAAAAATTTTTAAAAAATTTAAAAATTTTACAATCAAGTAATATATAATAAAAAAAGAACTAAAAATTTTTATACACTGATTAAATTTTTTAAAGTTTTTAAAATTTTTGAAATTATTAAAATTTTATGTAGATTTAAAAATTTTTAAAAATTTAATAAGTGTAGAAAATATTTTTAATTTTTTTTATTGTATATCACTTGATTGTAAAAATTTTAAATTTTTTGAAAATTTTCAATTCTATAAAAAATATTTTTAAATTTTTAAAAATTTAAAAATTATATTTTTAAAAATTTAGAAACATTATAAATATATATTTTGAAAGTAATTTCATTAATTGTTATTATTATTGGAACTAATTTTTATTAATTAGTGTTAAAGTTAAATTTTTATTTGATTTTTATAACTTAATTGCAACAATTCTTTAAAAAAAAAATCTAATGTGACTGAACTTTACTAGATTAAGATTTCAATGGGATCAAAAAAATATTAAGGTCAAATGTAAACTTTGGAGTGAAGTTGAGGGTCCAATTTGTACCTTTATCTCTTGTTTTTATAATTACCAATAAGTTTACTTAAAATTGTTGAAGGATAAGCAGATGAGTGGTATAGTTTTCTTCAAATATTAATTTGTTAGGGTTTGATTTTTACTTTTTCCTCTTCAATTCAAAAAAAAATTATGTAAAATTAATTTTTTTGGAAAATTATTATATGGCTACTTGTCTACTTCTTTTATGAATTATTTTAAGAGTATATTTTGACATTTTTACAATAATTTTATATATTTTAGAAAATATTTCAAAATATTGAATTATGATCATTTAAAACAAGAATTTTTTTAATTACTTGAACCAATTTTTATTTTTACAATTAAGGGTTTGTTTATAATTTATTTTATTAGTGACTTTTTAAGTTTTGGATGTGTAAAATCTATGCCGTAAAGTGAAAATGAGTTTTGGACTGATTTATGAGAAAGGATTTGTGGCAATCTGTTTTCTACAACAATGTGTGAACAATTTATGGCTAAATTATACCATAAACAAAGAAAATGATGTCCTACTTCCTAGTGGTCACCATTGACATGCCCACTCTAAAACAAAAATTATTTAGCAATAGTTTTTTTATGAGTTTCTAATTTTTCTACTTTGAAACATTAAAATTATTCAAATTTTATTTTACTGTTTTTTTAAAATATTGACATATCTATTTTTCATTCTTAAAAACTTTAAAATTTAATTTAATTTTTTTTATAGGAGATTGGTGTATTAAAAAAATTTAGGTACCAGCTCTAAATTTAGAACTCAAAGTCGCATTCTTTGTAAATTTATTTCTGTTTTACTTTTATAAACATTGAATAAAATTAGTTTTATATATCCAATGTTAATTATTTGTAAAAAATATATATTTTATTTTAAAAATAAAGCCACACTAGAATTAGTTCTCCAAGCATAAAAAGTCAAGAAAAAGAGCAATTTTCTTCTAACTATTTAAACTAACCTTTTTTTTTTTTGTGGTTGTTCCTTGTCGTTTATATATATATATATATATATATTCCCACTTTTCTCTCCAATTATTTGCATAGAAATATTCCCATTTTGTGATGAAAATGACATGCATACTTAGAAATATTCGATATAATTGCCTGCTTTAATATTTTCCAAATTACATTATCTCTAGCAATGCAAGAAGGGAATCATATGCTAAAACTCTCCATGCCTAAAAAGAACAAGTGGAGAAGAAATTATGCACTATAAAATCTTCCAAAATAGATGCCCATGAACTTTTTCTTTTCTGAAAAATCTGCATAAATAGTGTTTGATTTTTTTTTTTTTTTTTTTACTTTTTACTATTTTAGTATTTGATTCTTTTAACTATATCACTACTAGAAAACAGACAATTACCGACGGATTTACCGACGGATTCCCGACGGATTTCGGCATTACCGACGGATTCGGATCCGTCGGCAAAATGCTCGTCGGTAATTTTTACCGACGGATTTTCAAAATCCGTTGGTAAATTAGCGACGGATTACCGACGGAATGGAAATCCGTTGGTAATTCCCGACGGATTGGAATCCGTCGGTATTCAATCCGTCGGGAATCCGTCGCTAATTATTGATTTTTTTTAAAAAAAAATTAAAAAATTATTAGTATATTATTTAATTAAATAATATTGGTATATTATTTATTAGATTTTGTAATTAAAAAATATAAATTAATATATTTGAAACATAAATACCCACGACATATATTCCAAAACATAAATGCAAATAAATGAATAAT
>CATIWO010289907.1:0-12682 GCA_949673435.1 Macaranga tanarius | reverse complement strand
TTGGATTAATATATGGGTACCATTAATCCCTAGACTATCACCTCTGTCTATTTTCCTTGATCGGTATATAATATCGATAGTGGAAGGTAGTGAGTCTCATGCTACTTGATATGAGATATCAGAATAGACATATGGATACTCATGTGATGGGTGGATCGAACTTGTGATGTAAGATTTGTGATTGCATGGATATTCACTTTAGTCAACAATCATAATCTTGGACATAATAGTGCATATGGTCCTTTAACCTGAGGCGACACGGTCATCCACATATGGTTGGTTAGAGTTTATTACTGCTTACATACTTGTGCTAGCCACGTATGGGTATATAGCGTGTGATGGCTCTAGTTGGTTATATGTAGGGATGAGTGATCAGCCAAGATGGAATTCATTACTTGGAGTGAACCGAGATAAGATCCTATGCTATTTAAGTTATTCTTGATGAATAAGTACCTGGCCAAGTCAAACTTGACTTACCCGAAAAGAGTTTCGGTGCTAGAAAGAGTTTCTAGTAGAAGTCGTGTTTTATCGAGAATTAAATTTATGATGAGGACATATGATTGAGGCAATTAGAATTTTACTAAACTGTGACTCTAGGCAATATCAGGATCTTATAATGAAGGGATATTTAGTGCGCGGTAATGGTGTTCTGTGGCTCTTGTGGATCTACATAAAGCATTCATTTCTAATTGGGTAGTCGTGACATTTATGTTAGGGGTCGCTCACGACTTATGGGAACTAAATATGATTACTTGAGATTTTCACATTTAGGATAGAAAGGTGTTTCCATAATCTTAAGTGTTAATATTATTTCCCATTGCCATTTAGACTTGAATCGAGTAAGTCACACACACAAGGGTTGCACTTGTGAAGATTAATATTAATTTGATTTTTAATTAAAGAGTTTTATTAATCAATTAAATTAATTGAATTGGATTTGCGCGTATGCGGGGATCTAGCATATCTCGAAATCTAAATTCAAAGATTGGTACTTTATTGTAATTAAATAAATATTAATTTGGACTTGATTTAATATGTGATATTAAGTTCAAGGACTAGATTAATGTTTACCTCCAAATTCATTCATATATGGGCCATGAGATGGACCATATATATTGATAAAGATGGGTCATAAGATGGACTATATATATTGATAAAAATGGGCCATAAGATGGACTATATATGTTCGATAAAGATGGACTTGAAATGGACTTAGGATGGAGCTTTATTTAAAGAGTTTAAATAAGCCCATAAGTTATCTAGTTTGGCATAGAGTGGGCCTTCTCTAAGTGTAGAGAAGCCCATATATTAATAACCTTAGCCCATATCCATTAAGTATTAATGATATCAAGGCTAATGTTATCCATGTAACGAAACACCACCCACTCACTTGTAAAGCAAAGCCATGTATATAGATAGAGTATGAGATACTCAATATATCAAATGCATGTAGCTTGAGTGTGAGACACTCAAGCTATAGCAATGTATGTATCTTGAGTATGTGATACTTAAACTATGGCTATGCATGTGGCTTGAGTATGTGATACTCAAACTATTATCATATTGTTTATGTTGATAGTTAGTAAAGTGTGTAGGAAAATCACACTTACGCCATTTTCACATTTGAGAGCTAATTTGATATTTTTACAAAAGAGAGAAAAGGATTGAGAGTATCTTCTTCCTTTTTCTTCTTCAATTATAGAGAATTCAAATATACACAAGTGTTGTGCACTTTCTACTAAGAGCCATTGGTGTACAAGAGTTGTACTACTTCTAGTCCATCATCTATTGAAGGTTGCTTCCTTGTTCCATACATCCAAGCTTGGAGAGATTCTTGCAAGAACCTTGGGTCTAAAGAGGAGAGGCTTGTGGCTAGAGCTTCACCATCCTTGGAGGTCTTCTGTGATCAATCCATATGTTTCAAGCTAGAGGCTTCACATTTATATAGCTAGGAGCTTGTAGATCAACATCAACCAAAGCTTATCAAGCATGCTACCAACTTGGAGTTTTGTAAGTGTTACCAAACTCTTAGTTGATATGTCTTTTATTTTGATAACATGACTTGGTTGTTTATTGTATGAATATTGCCCTTGATGCATGTTTAGCTATGTCCTTACCATGTGATATGATCTATGGGCATGGATATATTTTTGTGTTTGATGCAAATATTGCATACAATCAAAATTTTTAAATTCTGCACTTTTGATTGTTACATGATCACACAATCCTTCAAGGCTTCCTAAGTTAAAACATTAATCGCTCTTTCATCATCTTCGAGCATCCTCTTGAATAAGTAATTTTTAATGTAAGTTCTAACTACCAATGCATCATTATGAGGTTGTTTGACATGAAGTCCATCCTTCTGACTATAGTGATAGTCAGAATGGACGAACTGACTCCTACCATGCACACATCCTTCCTTAATCTTTTCTTCTTCCCTCCTAATGTTGATTCACCACCAATAATCATATTTATCACTCATGATACATCTCTACGAGTCTTCTTTGTATCCTCTTAATTGTCATTCCAAGTATCTGAATTTTATTGTCATGTTGAAGTATCCTCCGTGAATTTTTTCAAGGAACTTACTCTTACCAATCATTCTATCTCAATCTTAAGGTCCCGACATTCATCTGTATTATGACCATGATCTTGATGATATCTACAATACCGATTCTTATCCCTTATTTCGATAGAAAGTAGATTGAGCTTTCGAGGACTTGGTACATCTATTCCATTCTGTTTAATCCATATCAGGATCTCCGATCTAGGGGCATTTAAAGCGGCATACCTCTTATCATTGTTTCTTGACCCAATGCTCAAGTTATACTCCCTCTTCGTGTCTTTTTTCTAATCTTTTCTTTTCACCCACTTTTCTTCACTTTCTTTCCTCCGCATCTCTCTCCTATCTTCATCCAAATCGATTAGCCTTGTTGCAATAGCCATGGCCTCTGGACAAGTTTGTGGTTTCCTTATCATTATTTTATCTCTAAGCTTTCCTATTTTTATTCCATATTTTAATGCATTTATTGCTGCTTCGTTACTCAAGTGCTCAATTTGCATAGCAATTTTGTTGAACCTGTCAAGGTAACTTCAAAGTGTCTCATTATCACCTTGCTTACATAGTCGTAAATCATTGATACTTTTCTTAGATGAAATGTTCATGATGAACCGAGTCCTAAATTATTCCACCAGTTCCTCAAAGGTAGCTATAGAGTTCTTTGGGAGTCTATGAAACCATCTCTGAACTGTATTTGCTAATGTAGTAGGAAACACTTGGCACATGATGGCATCATTAATATTCTACAACATCATCTTTCTTTAAAACATAGAGACATGAGCTATCAGATCACCAGTTCTATCATATTGATCTAGAGATGGAACCTTAAACTTTGATGGTATTTGTGTTGTCATTATGCTATTAATGAATAGAGTGCTTCCATCTAGTGTGCATTCTTCTATTTCATTTGGTCCTGTTCAAACCTTATGCATTGCTTCACGTAATTGACGATTGAACTCAGTCCTCTCTCTCTGAGGGGCATTAGATTCTGATTTCTTTTCCAAATTAGATTCATGCCCTCTGAGTGGTTGACTTTTATTTTTGCATGATTCACTATGCTCATTGCGAAGTAATGTTTGCTTGGTTTATGGAGCATTAATTATGGCACCGATTGGTACTACAGATGTAGGAGCAGAAATTCCACCAATCGACATGCTAGCCCCAGTCTCCTAAGTTAAATACAATAGTTATTATTGCATAAGGTGGAGTTGAGATTTGAGACTATTAATTAATGATTCTTTGAATAATGGTAGTAGATTTAGAGGAACAAACGATTAACTTATATCAGCCATATTAGGTGGAGTTAAAAATTCAGGAAGATTTAGGAAGAGAACGGTTGGAATGGATCGTGAAATATGTTGAAAAGGAGCATAATATGATCAAGATGCTCTAAAAGTCATTCCTAACCGTGAATTTTCTGGTGGCAAACCTAATGGCATGAAGGATTCAGAGCTAAGGGGCTGTGAGGAGCTGTCCCCTTGAACCATAGATGGAATGGCCTGAGTTAATGCTACCTTGTTGATGGATGTTACTGAAGGAAGTGTGGATTATGCAATAACCAAAACATGCAGAATTTAAAATTTTTGATTGCATACAACTCTTGCATCACACATGAACCACATCCATGCCTATAGATCATATCACATGGCTAATACATAGCTAAATATACATAAAGGACAATATTTCAACAACAAACAACCAAGTCATGCATTTATAACATAAGATCTAGCAACTAAGAGTTTGGTAACATTTACAAAACTCTAAGTTGGTAGCACGCTTGACAAGCTTTGGTTGATGTTGATCTACAAGCTTTGGTTAATGTTGATCTACAAGCTTCTAGCTCCCCAAATATGAAGCCTCTAGCTTGAAACACACAAGTTACACAAGGATGATCTTCAAAGATAGTGAAGCTCTACCCATAAGCCTCTTTTAATTTTTAACCCAAGAGCTTGTTAGAGCAACTCCAAGCTTAAATGTATGGAACAAGGATGCAACCTCCAATGGATAATGGACTTTGAACTTGTACAACTCTTATACAATAATTGCTTTAACTTGAAAGAACACAACTCTTATGTATATTTAAATTCTCTATACTTGAAGAAGAAGAAAGAAGAAGACACTCTCTATCCTTAGTCTCTCTTTTATATGAATATCAAAATTGCTCTCAAATTTTACAAGGGTGTCAATCCAGCGGTCAGAGTAAACATTGATATAGTAGCTAGAGGAACTATCATGTCAAAAACACTAGAGGATGCCTTGGATCTCTTTAAGGATATGGCTAATACATAAAGTCTTTATCTAATGAGAGGGCCACTTTAAAGAAAGCATGAGTAATAGAAGTGGACAATTTCACTATATTAAATGCAAAGCTTAATGCTCTAACAAAAAGGATTGACAAGGTGAATATTAATGCAGTATCTACATTATCCTCCTCTTGTGAATTATATCAATGGGGTCATCCTACAATAGAGTGTCAAATGATGTAAGGAATGTCTACGGAGGGTGTCAACTATGTGGGTAATTTTAAAGGGCCTTAAAACCAAGTATATGGCAACATCTACAATCCTAGTTAGAGAAATCATCATAATTTCTCTTAGAGCAATCAAGGAAATAACCAATAGTGACCACAAGCACTACCAGGATTTGGAGGTCAAAATGCACAACAACCTCAAGCTCAATTTCACCAAGATAAGAGTTCATTTTCAAAGGCTTCATATGAAAGTAAGATGGAGAAATTCACGGATGTGATGTCCGCAAAGATGAACTAACAAGATGAATCTCAAAAGAGGATGGAGCAACTGATTCAAAACCATGCTTCTTCTATTCATAATTTAGAAGTACAAATGGGGCAGCTGGCAAATTCCTTGTCAATAAGGAGTCGAGGTGCATTATTGAGCAACACGGAAAAAAACCCAAAAGAACAGTTGAAGGCTATCATCTTGAGAAGTGGCACAGAGATTCAAACCCCTAAAGCAACATTGGAATATGAAGAAAAGAAGAAAGAAGGAGAGAAAAAGCAAGAAGATGAATGGGTTATGGTACAAAAGAATCCAAAAGTTCAAATTGAGAACAAAAGGAAAGAAAAATCACCAATGATTTGACCTTACGATCCCCCAGTACCATATCCACAAAGGTTGAAGAAACAGGAGCATGATCAGTAATTTACAAAGTTTTTAGAAAGATTTCAG
Organism: Macaranga tanarius; assembly: GCA_949673435.1. Classification (NCBI taxonomy): domain Eukaryota; kingdom Viridiplantae; phylum Streptophyta; class Magnoliopsida; order Malpighiales; family Euphorbiaceae; genus Macaranga; species Macaranga tanarius. The sequence continues at coordinate 6,934 of CATIWO010289907.1, read as the reverse complement.
ACACTCCATATCAACATGCCTCTTGTGGAATGCCTTTCTCAGATGCCTGAGTATGCGAAGTTTTTGAAGGAGTTGATTTCCAGTAAAAAGAAGTTGCAGGAATTTGAGACGGTTACGCTTATAAAGGAATGCAGTGCAATCATCTCTAATAAACTTTCTTTAAAAAGAAAGCATCCAGGGAGTCTCACTATTCCATGTTCTGTTGGAAATTTATCATTTTAAAAATCTTTATGTGATTCAGGAGCTTCAATTAATCTTATGCCATTGTCAATTTACAAAAAATTAGGACTAGAAGAAGCGAAACCTATAACCATCTGTTTGCAACTTACAGATAGAACAGTGAAGGAACCTAAAGACATGGTGGAAGATGTACTAGTAAGAATTAGAAAATTCATTTTTCTAGTTGATTTTATGGTACTTGACTTTGAAGAAGATGAAGATGTTTCATTGATCCTTAGTATGCCTTTTCTTTACACTGCAAAAGCAATCATTGATATTTATAATGGAACATTGACACTAAGTGCAGGAGATGAAAGTTGTAAGTTTGATGTTTATCAAGGTATTAAATATCCTTCTGATAATGATTTGTGCTTAAGAATTGACATTTTAGATAAATGTGTGAGTGAAGTCCAACGATGGAGGTTGGCAAATTCTATAAAATCTAAGAATATCGAGGAGTGTCTACAGGTACATTCATCCCAAGATGAAGAACATCTCAAACACTAACCCTACTTACCTCACATTTAATTACCAAACACTGAACCTATACTACCTTCAACCATAAAACCACCTAAAGTAGAATTGAAATCTTTACCCCAATATTTGAGGTACACTTTTCTTGGAGAGAATGAAACCTTACTTGTCATTATATCTTCCAAATTTTCCTAAAACCAAAAGGACTTCCTTGTAGAAATGCCAAGGAGGAGGATAAAAGCAATTGGTTGGCAAATCTCTAACATAAGAGGAATTAGTCCTTCCTACTGTATGCATAAGATCCTGATGGAAGAATAACATAAGCCAACTATTTAAAGGAAAAGAAAGATCAACCTGAACATACAAGAAGTGGTGAAGAAAGAAGTAGTCAAGTTGCTTGATGCTAGAATCATTTACCTAATTTCAGATAGTTTATGGGTGAGTCCGATCCAGTGTATACCCAAGAAGGGAGGCATGACCATTGTGGAGAAAGGAGAAAGGAAGAAGATTCCTATAAGAGTGGTGAATGGATGGAGGGTGTGCATTGCTTACAGGAAGTTGAACTCAGCTATAAGAAAAGATCACTTTCCATTACCATTCATTGATCACATGTTGGAAAGGATAGCAGGACATGCTTTCTATTATTTCTTGGATAGTTACTCAGGATACAACCAAATTGCAATAGCTCTAAAAGATCAAGAAAAGACAACATTCACATATCCTTATGGCATATTTGCTTATAGAAGGATGCCATTTGGATTATGTAATGCCCCAACAACTTTCCAAAAGTGCATGATGGCTATATTTTCAGATTTGGTGGAAGAGATCATGGATGTTTTCATGGATGATTTTTCTATTTATGGAAACTATTTTGAAGGATGTTTAGGAAATTTGGAGTAAGTTCTTACACGTTGTGAAGAGACTAATTTGGTGTTAAATTAGGAAAATGTCATTTCATTGCTGATGAAGGAATTGTTCTTGGGCATAAAATATCAGCCCAAGGCATTGAAGTTGACTGAGCAAAACTGGAGACCATATAAAAGCTACAATATCTTACCAATGTTAAGGGAGTCAGAAGTTTCCTTGGCCATGTAGGCTTTTATAGGCGTTTCATCAAGGATTTTTCAAAAAATTTTAAACCCCTTGTAAGTTACTTAAAAAAGAATCTTCTTTTGATTTCACTAATGAGTGCAAATTAGCTTTTAACAGGTTAAAAGAAGCATTAATTTTAGCTTCTATAGTTATGACACCCAAGTGGAATCTTCCATTCGAATTAATGTGTGATGCAAATGACCATGCAATAGGAGCAGTCTTTGGTCAAAGAAAGGAGAACAAACTTCATGTGATTTACTATATAAATAGGATGTTGACAGATGCACAACTCAATTATGCCATAATAGAGAAGGAGATGTTGGCGGTTATTTTTGCTTTTGATAAATTTAGATATTATCTTCTTGGTTCTAAAGCTATTGTGTATATAGATCATGCAACATTAAAGTATCTTGTGAACAAAAAGGATTTAAAACCAAGGCTCATCCGATGGGTGCTTCTATTACAAGAATTTGATATTGAGATCAAAGACAAGAAGGGATTAGAGAATGTTATAGCTAATCATCTCTCAAGATTAGAGTTGGAGCAAGATGGAGATAATAAGGAAGAGCCCATTAAGGAGATATTTCCAGATGAGATGCTTTTTGCGATTAAAAGCCTGAATGCTCTTTGGTTTGCTGACATAACTAATTTCATCTCAAGTGGGAAGTTTCCAGAAGAATTTAATCATCAACAGAAGAAGAAGCTCATCTATGACTCCAAGTATTACTTGTGAAATGATCCATTTTTATGGAAAATGTATAGTGACGGCATGATAAGAAGGTGCATAGCAGATGATGAGATTGGCTCAATATTACAACATTGTCATGGGATGGTTAATGGAGGCCATTTTGGTCTACCAAGAACAACTACTAAGCTTCTTGAAGTAGGCTTTTATTGGCCTACACTCTTCTAAGATGCTCAAAAATTTATGGTCAATTGTGATGCATGCCAAAGGAGTGGCAATATTTCAAAGAAAGATGAAATGCTTCAATTAGGAATTTTAAAAGTGGAAATATTTGATGTTTGGGACGTAAATTTCATGGGGCCATTTCCTATATCGAAAGGAAACAAGTATATACTTGTTTGTGTGGATTATGTGTCAAAATGGGTAGAAGCTCAAGCATGTTCAGTCAATGATGCAAGGGTGGTTCATAAATTCTTGAGAAAACTTTTCTCTCAGTTTGGGATGCCTAGAGCTATTATAAGTGATGGGGGAACACATTTTTGTAATAAGAACATAGAAGCATTATTGGCTCGTTATGGGGTGAAACACAAAGTAGCAACCCCATACCACCCCCAAACAAGTGGGCAAGTTGAGGTTATCAATAGAGAATTGAAGAGAATCTTAGAAAGGATTATGAGTAAGTCAAGAAAGGAATGGGCAAGGAAGCTTGATGATGCTTTGTAAGCATATAGAATAATATATAAAACACCTATATGAATGTCTCCATATAAGTTGGTTTATGGTAAAGCATGTCATCTTCCTGTAGAAATTGAGCATAAGGCTTACTGGGTAGTCAAGGATTTAAATTATGACTTCAAGAAATTAGCTGACAAAAGACCTTTACAATTGAGTGAGTTGGATGAAATCAGAGAACCTGCATATGAGAACTCAAAAATTTACAAGGAACGCACAAAGAAGTGGCATGATGCAAAGGTTAGAGTAAAAAGGTTCAAAGAAGGTGATCAAGTGTTGCTATTCAACTCAAGGCTCAGGCTATTTCCAGGAAAGCCCCAGAGTAGATGGTCGAGACCATTTATGGTGACTCATGCATATCCTCATGGAGCTGTAGAGTTATGCAACACTCAAGGAGAAAAATTCAAAGTGAATGGGCAAAGATTGAAGCTCTATTATGGAGGCACATTAGAGAATTTTTGCTAATTTGGCTACTTGATAGATTTAATGAATTGAACATCATGAGGGTCTAGCTCATGGACCTTAAAGAGCACTTTTTGGGGGCTCAACCAATCTTGTTCTTTTCATTTTCTTTAATTTAGTTTGTAGTTTTATGTTTTAGAGTTAAGAAATTTTATTTTTTTAGGAATAAAGAAAAGGAGGAGTGCGAGAAGATGTTATGTAAGTTTATTTTTATGTGGAAACTAAGTGGTTGTAATTACATGATGATTTGCGATTTCATTTCTGGGATTTTAATTGTTTTGTTCAAGTAGGCAGGTTGCATATACTGTTGCACGACCATGCGACCTAATAAAGAATTAAAATTGAAAAAACTAGTCATTCAGGCATGGCTGTGCATAATTCGCACACAGCTGTGCCAAAACAGAGGAAGTTTAGGTGAATATGTTTAGTTTCAGGCACAACCGTGCATACTATATGCATCAGGTGCCAGTAAAAAAGGTACATCAACTCAGGCACAGTTGTGTGAGAAATGCACATGGCCGTGCCTGAAAATAGGTGAAAAAGGGTTGATATAGTGCACACAGCCGTGCATACTGTCGAAGTGGTTTTTAAAAAGACACGAATTTATCTTTAGAAATGTGCCCAACTCTTCAATTCCCCGTAACCCTTCCACTTTCCCACACTTTCCCAATATCTCACACTTCTTAATTTTTAGGCTTCTTAATTTTAACCACTTTCTCAACTCCCAACTCTTAAATTCCCTATATTTAATCTTTCTTTTTTATCTTCTTCTCTCTATTTAAACACTACCCTTTTCTCTTCTCATTCCACACATCAATTATTTCTTCATCATTCTTCTTCCTCTCTCAAAATAATTCCATTTAGTAAACTTTCTTCTTCAATTCATCACTAGATATGGAAATAGAGCCTAGGAAGAAATCAATTGCAAATAAGAAGTCGGTTCCTACTTCCAAGAGAAAGTGTGCTGGAAGTTCAAGAAATTCGGGGTGGTACGGATGAAGAGCGAGCGGTAAGACCTTTTCCCAACACCATTACTTTTAGGCATGAGGGTCATAGGAAGAAATTTAATCAATTGTTGGCTAAGAAGATTGTTCCTAACAAGTACATGAGTGCATCCTCTTTGAAATATGTTGGCTTGTTTGATGAAGTAAACATGTACTTAGGTAGGATGGGATGGGAAGCTTTGGTTATCATGCAATACCCTACCTAGGAAAGGCCTATATGCAAATTTCTTTTTACCTTTAACTTTGATGAACAAGCTTTATTGCTTACCTTTAGGTTAGGAAATGAAGAACATAGCCTTGGATTGTTTGAGTTGAATGATGTTTTTCACTTTCCTAAAGACCAAAATGCCATGATTGAATATGATAGGGATGTGTTTTGGAAAGACCTTATAAGGCAACGGAGTGGACTCTATGACACTAAGTCGGTAAAGGAATCTCATATTTAATTGTTGACTTTAAGGTGTTTACAGCGGCTTATGGCTCACTCGTTGTTCTCACGAAAAGAGGGAGACTTTGTGATTTTTACCACCGAACTCAACCTTCTATATTGCATGATAAATAATCAAAAGTTGAATGTTTGTCATGCCATTATAGTTAAGTTTCGGGATATAGCTAATAAAATGGCCGGAGCCATTAAAGTTGGTGGTTTAGTTGCTGCAATAGCTAATCATTGAGGCTTTGATGTGGACAATATACCCTTTGACAAGATTAAAGGTAGGGCATTAATTGATACAGATATGATGATAGTTATAGGAATGGTCACTTGAGATAATAGTGGACAGGCCCATCTTATTCATGAGCATCCACCGGCACGAGACGAAGAAGAGGAAGACGAGGCACAACCCCATGATTTGAATGTGGTAGTCCAGCATTTAGATGATCTAGAGCTTCAAGTTGGTGTGATTGATGCCAATGTGGGTGAATTAACTTCAATGGCTCACCAAATGGATGCTACCATGCGTGACACAAATCAGAGCGTTAATTTGATCAACCACAATCTTATGGCATTCTTTCACTCTCACAATTTTATTCCACCTCCTTATCCACCACAAGATCCAAGGCACGATAATTGAAGATGTTTAGAAGATTATTTTTTTAGTTTCTTTTGTTTTGTTTATTTATTTTATATTGCACTTTTCAATTTGATGTTTTTTAGTTATTTATGTTGTCATGAAAATTGTTAATTTAAGTGTTCTTTTTGTTTTGTTTAAATTCCACTCTCCTCTACTTAATTTTTGCAATGTAAGTTTATTAATGGTTGCATATCAAAATTTAGTGGACACAGCCATGCACATTTTGTGCACATCTGTGCACATTCAGCATTTTTAAATGCAACTTTAGGCATGGCCATGCCTATTTTGTGCACAGTCGTGCATTACCAGCGTGTTCTCAGGCAAAAATTGTTAGTATAGATGTGCCCTAGGTCCATTTTTATATGTAGACATTGTATATTTATCCCTTTGGCAATAAAATATTCATTTGAAACAAAGTGTTTATTTATTTGAGTATTTACCCTTTGTATTATGTTGAATGAGTTTATTATCAAGAGTTGATAATATGAGTGACAAACTCATTTGATACATATACTATAAATGTTCATAGTCATTGGATTAATATATGGGTACCATTAATCCCTAGACTATCACCTCTCTCTATTTTCCTTGATCGGTATGTGATATCGATAGTGGGAGGTAGTGAGTCTCATGCTACTTGATATGAGATATCAGAATAGACATGTGGATACTCATGTGATGGGTGGATCGAACATGTGATGTAAGATTTATAATTGCATGGTATTCACTTTAGTCAACAATCACATTCATGGACATAATGGTGCATATGGTCCTTTGACCTGAGGCGACACGGTCATCCACATATAGTTGGTTATAGTTTATTACCGCTTACATACTTGTGCTAGCCATGCATGGGTATATGGCATGTGATGGCTCTAGTAGGTTATATGTAGGGATGAGTGATCGGCCAAGATGGAATTCATTACCTGGAGTGAACTGAGATAAGATCCTATGCTATCTAAGTTATTCTTGATGAATAAGTACCTGGCCAGGTCAAACTTGACTTACCCGAAAAGAGTTTCGGTGCTAGACAGAGTTTCTAGTATAAGTCTTATTTTATCAAGAATTGAACTTATGATGAGGTCATATGATTGAGGCAATTGGAGTTTGACTAAACCGTGACTCTAGCCAAAATCAAGATCTTGTAATGAAGGGACATTTAGTGCACAGTAATTATGTTCTGTGGTTCTTGT
>CATIWO010289864.1:0-15816 GCA_949673435.1 Macaranga tanarius | reverse complement strand
TTTCAGTTTGATTAGTTGTTTTAGTTAATTAAATTTCTTAAATATAAAACCAAACCGAACTAAACCAAAATTTAGTTCAGTTTAATACATAAAAAATAAAAATATAAAAATAAATAAATTTAATCAAACTGAATTGAATCGGTTCAATTTTTTATTCGGTCAATTCAAAGTCTTGCTCAATAAGCAGGCTTGAAGAAATTAATCCACTGCTAGTAGATTTTTTGAAACCAAACTCGGACAATAATTGGTATTGTGAGACATCAGGACCGACTTCTTTGGCCGACATAAAGCGTACAAACCTATCAAATGTTAATTTATACAAAAGCATTTACTTCTACAGGAGAAATTAAGAAAAGATTTAAAGATTATCAAGAAAGGACTTTCCAAGTAAACTTTTTATGCAACAAATGACCCCTAATGTATCACACTTTAATTTAATGGTGAGGATTGAAGATTCATTTTCCACTTTAATTCTTGGGAGATTTTTACCTACACTGGGTGTAATACACCCAATGGTAGGATTTAAAAAATAATTTTTATTTTATCAATTAAGTGCAAAATATTTGGGTAATATATTTTAAATTCTACCATTGACTGTAATACACCCAGTGTAAATAAAATTCTCTCTTAATTCAATATATCTTTAGGGCGATGATAAATTTCACGATTCTTTTTCCATTTCAATTTAAGATATTTTTAGAATGATAAATATTGTAAGCCATAAAATAAATATTTTTAGAATGATGATAAATATTGTAGGCCGCAAAATAAATAGTACATTATGGTCTGTATAAAATTACCATTAAATTTTTATATTTTTTATGATTGTTTTTTGTGCGGAGGACATAATGGACATTTTACGTAAATCGCAACTTTCTGTTGTTTTAACGTGTATCTTTTCTTTTATCTTTATTGGGTGATAACAACTATAAAACAAAAATAATAAAAAGAAGAGAGCCACCGCTATTTTTTTTTTTTTTTTTTAATGGCACCACTAAACTTTATTCAAAAAGAGTTTTGTTTTTTTTTTTAAAAAAAAAAAAATCTCCAAAATAGAAATTCATCCCGAACCCTTTTGAATTAAAACTAACTAAAAAACTGAAAATTAAAACTAATAATTTAACAAAATTAGAGTGTGTAAATATATATATATATATATATATATATATATATATATATATATATATATATGAATTTAAATTTTTTAGTATAAATTATATTATAGTATTATTTAAATGCTATTTATCAATTTAATTCTATTTTATGAATTTAAATAATTTCATTGATAAGTGAATTTATTTTTCTCAGATAATTATAATAATTACTTATTTAATACTAAAATACATTAATATAATTAATAAATTATTTAAAAAATAAGATATTTCATATGATTAATAATTATAATTATCAGTAAACTTAAGTAATATAGTTAACTACTAAATATTATATATTTAATAATAAAATATAATTTATTTAAAAAATTAAAATATTTGTGACAAAATTAAAAATTTGATATAAATTTGCTACAAATAAAAAACGTTTGGTCTTTTTGTGTAAATATTTAGTTGATGTGGCTTTAAACCCCACATCAATAGTGTCATTTAGGATGCCACATTAGCACATTCACGTTCAATTTTGATCAAAATCAATAATATTGATTGGTCAAATTTGAACATTTTTACCAAGATTTTATAAGTAGATTAAAATCGCAACAAGTTAAAATGGTTTGAATTTTTAGACTAATAATAATAACAATAATAGTAATCTTATATAAATTTTTATGAAAAATATAATCCAATCATACATTAGAGTGTATAATAAAAATCTATATGAAAATTTTGTGGAAAAAATATTGAAAAATAAAACTATATAAAAAAAATTATTTGATTTTATAATAAAATTATGAAACAGTTCATATTTTAGTAATTTGATTTAAATGATATTTTTATTTATTTATTTTTAAGTTGGGGAAGAATTGATCTATAAATCAAATTGAATTGAAAAGTAATCTTCAAACTGAATTAAATTAAAAATTTGAAGTAATTTTTTAAAAATTTTTAAATTTTTGATATTTTATAATAATTTCAAAGAATTGCAATTTCAAACTAAATCAAATCGTACTCACTCCTACTTTTTATAATTTTTGAATAAAAAGATTGTTAGCAAGCTATATTAATTGCTGTTAATGACGCATATATATGTTTTTACTGGTTTTTTTTTTTTTTTTGATAAATTAAGATATATGTTTTACTCCCTTAATATTTTTAAGTATATTCCATTAATATTATTGGACATTTCTGAGATGGTACCTCACATTGAGTTGTAATACTGGACAAAAAAAAAATATCTGTGGGTATCTGTTTAAATTCAAACAAAAGAAACACTCTTTTTTTTTTTTTTGAACGCATCTAGAGCTTTTAATTCTCTAAATAAAAATCCATTTCAAATGCTTTCAAGTTGTATCTAATCGGAGAATCAAAACTAAAATCAATAATTTGACAAAATTAGAGTGTATATGTATGTGTATATATATATTTATAGTTTAATAATTTGATTTGAATAATATTTTTTATTTAGTTATATTTAATTCGAAGAAAAATTGATCTCTGAACTGAATTAAATCAAAAAATGATATTCGAACTAAATCAAACTAGAAATTTGAAGTAATTCTAATTTTTTAATTTTTGATATTTTTGAAGCAATTTTAAAGTGTTGCATTTTTTGAACCGAACCAAATTGTATTCACCCCTACTCTTTTATCATTTTTGAATAAAAAAGCTATATTACAGTTAATATCTATATAATGTTTTTATCCTTATGATTTTTTGTGATAAACTAAGGGATGGTTTGTTTTGTGAAAAATAAAGGTAGAAATAGTAATTTCGATTCCCAGTGTCTGGTTGATAAAAAAAATTATATTGGAAATGAGAATGGATTCACTTGTCAATGGGAGTCACCCATTCCACTTGTTTCCATGGGAAATGTATTCATTCTTATAGAAATCGAGTCAAACCAATTATAATTTGATCAAATATAAGGAATCATATATATATATATATATATATATATATATTATTAATATTCATGAAATTAAATATATTTTTGAAACAATAAAATAATATATATATTAAAAAATTAATTATCAAAATATTTTAATAAAAAATATTTATTAAAATAATAAACAATTTATAATAATATTTTAAATAACTATTGATAAATAGTTTTTAAAATAATTTATATAATAGATAATTATAATACTAATTTTTAGTATATAAAAATATTAATATATAGAAATAATATTAATTTTAATTCTAATTTTGTATTAAACCAAATATTTTGTTAAAATTCTCATTTTATTTTCGATTTCTCTTCATTCTAATTCCAATTATAATTCTAATTACGAAATATAAACCAAACCACCTTGAGATATATATATATGTTTTCCTCTCTTAATATTTCTAAGTATATTCCGTTAATATCATGGGACATTTCCGAGATGGTACCTCACATTGAGACTTGAGTTGTAAACTTGTAATACAGGACAAGAAAAATCTATGGGAATCTACGATATTAGCCCCATAAAATTAATTTTATGGAAAGAAAAAGGAAACACTTGCTTTTCATTTTCGCTTTCAAATAAATTATCTGCCAGTTGTATTACAATTGATGCTGCATATTTAGTAATTTTACAGTTGACTTGACAATCTCATCATTCTTGTTGACTTTGATGTCAAAACGTGTGAAAAATTATACAGGAAGCTTCGTCCATTTTTATAAAAATTTTCCAACTTAATTTTAAAATAATAAATATTAAATATAAAAAAATATAGTAAATAAATATTTATAAATTTCTATAAATTTATTTTAATTTTAAATTTTGGTGTCTATATTCTTGTCAATTTCTTTTGAAATTCCAATACAAAGTGCATTTCAATTAAATTTTTTTTTTAAAAAAAAAAACACATTTGACGGTGGATATTGTGTTTTTTTGAAAATTTTGATTAAAATATAAATTATATTAGAATTATAAATAATTGACCAGAATTTAAAAATTTGGAATAAATTTATAAAAAGACATAATATTGTAAATTTTTATACCAATAAAAAAAATCTTCAAAAAATCGTGTGTCATGAAGAACTTATAACCATAGACAATGATAATTCTGATTAAAAATTAAAAAAAAAAAAAAGAGATTTTCGTCAATACTAAATATATTACATTATATAATTAGATTTGTAATACACTATTTCAATTGTTTTACACTTAATCAATAAAAATGGAACATATATCTTTATATTATAATATCTAGGGGTGTGCAAAAAATGATCGAAACCGATTAACCGAACCGAACCGACTAATTTGGTTCGATTTCAATTTTTGACAATGCATAACCAACTGATTCAGTTCGGTTTTAGTTTTTAATTTGAAAAACCAAAAATAACCGAACCGACCGACTTAAATATGTATTTATTATAAAAATATTAAATAAAATATATTAATTAGAAAAAATTATACATAAATATTAAAATTATAAATAAAAAATATTTATATAATTAAAGAATAAGCTCAAAAATTATAAAATAATAAATAAAAAATAAAAATTTTATTTAAAAAATAAAATTAATTAACCAAATAACCGACCGACCCAAACCGAGTCGGTTCGGTTAATTTTGGCTTTCCCTTTAGTTCAGTTCGGTTACAATTCTCTCTTGGTCGATTTTGATGGTTCTTTGACTGAACCAAATCGAACCGACCAATGCTCAGCCCTAATAATACCAGCCATAAGATATAATATATTTAGAGTATATAAGAGTTTTCTAAACAAAAATTAGCCTTATCAGCCAGACTTTTATTTATTTATATATATTTTTTTTGATCATAGACCAATTGGTCTTTGTCCCTAAGGGATTTTGGGAGAGTAGGAGGAGGGGGTTCGAACCCTCCTCTCATCTTAATGTCCTTCCAGCCTTTACCATTGGGGCAAACAGGCGACTTTTATTTCTTTTTCTTGCCTACATCGAGAGTTAATTTCTGAATTAATATATGGAGCATCAGGCTTGCCTGAACCCTAATAGAATAAATTCAGATTGTTATATTTGGTGTTTAAACGGATCTAAAAGACATGAAATTGGTAGGGTTTATGTTAAATCCTATCCAAACCGACTTTTATGCAAAGGTTTTGGATCGTGGGTACTCATTAATAGTTAAAATATTTTTTATTATACATAAATTATAAAATAATATTTCTGTTTTATTTGTAAACTATAATTTTTTATTTTATTTATTTTTAGAGGTTTTCTAAAAATTTTTTATAGAGTAATATGTTTATTACAAAAACTTTTAACATAAGTCTTATTTAAAGGGATAATAGTCTCATTTATTATCATCTATTCTCAAATTTTTTATTTAATCCTATCATTTAAATCGTATTGATTTATCATATGAATTTTTCGATTTGTTTCCATTCTATCCAATTTTCTACTAAGTATCTAAATGTAATTTTAAAAATTACAATAAAATTCTTTTAAATTCAATTACCCTCTTAAACATTTTTTATATTTTCACAAAAAAAAATCATAAAAAATTACAAGTAAACTCCTAAAAAGAAAAAATAACAAAATTATTTTAACATGATTTTTTTAGAGATTTTTTTGAGTCATTTGCATTTCCTTTTACAGCAACAATCTTCTTGAGATTATTGGATGGTGATCATCATTGGATTTTGATGGGTTAAATATACTGGTGGTCACTAAACTTTGCACTTGTTTCATTTTGGGTACTGAACTTTAATTTGTTTCATAGAGGTAACTCAACTTTAATTTTATTTTACCGGTGGTCACTAGATCCCGGAAGCCGAATATTCTTAGAATATTCTGAGAATATTTTAAGAATATTCTAAGAATATTTTAAGAATATTCTCAAAATTTGGTGACTGAAATGAAATCAATTAAAGTTTAGTACCCAAAATGAAACAAGTGCAAAGTTTAGTGACCACTAATACATTTAACAACCAGAATATTCTCAGAATATTCGGCTTTCGGCACCGGGTGACCACCGGATAAAATAAAATTAAAGTTGAGTTACCTCTATGAAATAAATTAAAGTTCAGTACCCAAAATGAAACAAGTGCAAAGTTTAGTGACCACTAATATATTTAACCCGGATTTTGATATATCATTCAATATCCTCAAAATTTAAGTACTGAAAGTTGCCCCCTACTTCATCATAAATGTAATAAGGTGGAATTTGTGAGAAAATAAAATGTCAAAGGATGCTGAAAGGTCAAAAAAAGTCTTTCTTTTCTCCGGTAATTAAATTCCGACATGAAAAATTTTGATGCAAGAAAAACTTAATTCTGAAAACTGGCCACTTGGCGACGAAAATAATTTTGAAAATCTGACACTTAGTGTTAAAATTCTAAGCTAGAAAACTGTTTAAAAACTGAGATACTTGGCTTTAAAATTTCAAGCGAGAAAATTAATATTAAAAACTAGACACTTAGCGTTAAAATTTAAGCAGAAAACAATTTTTAAAACCTAAATACTTGATGTTAAAATTTCAAGTAAGGAAATCAATTTTAAAAACCAGATACTTAGCGTTAAAATTCTAAGCATGAAAATCATTTTGAAAATTCAGACACTCAACATTTAAAGTTTCAAGTAAGGAAATCAATTTAAAAAAACCAGAAACTTAACATGAAAATTATAACTAGGAAAAATGATTTTGAAAATCTAGACACTTGAAGTTAAGGTTTCAAGCGAGGAAATCAATCTTAAAAATCAGACACTTAGCGTTAAATTCTAAGCAGGAAATAATTTTAAAAATTCAGACACTTGACGTTAAAGTTTCAATTAAGGAAATCAATCTTATAAATTAGACACTTAGCGTTAAAATTCTAAATAGAAAATTCATTTTGAAAACCTAGACACTTGATGTTAAAATTTCAAGTAAGAAAATTAATGTTGAAAACATTTTGAAACTTAGTTGAATCGACTCAATATTTTTTAAAATTTTTGAAAATAAATGACAAAAAATTCAGGTGTCAAAACAATACTTTATCATTTGTAAAAATCAAATTAAATGCTCATAAAGTAGGTAGTGCAGATGTCAAATCCAGGTATCACAAGAGTAAGAAGAATATGTAAGCAAATTGATGCAGGCTAGCAAAGATTATATCACAACATAAAGGTGAGTTCATTCAACTACATGTGTGTACGTAATGATACTTACTCTGCCCTTTTATTTGGACAAATTCACCGATCGTCTTGGAAAGCTAAGATAGTGGCTTTGCAAAAGGAAGCGTTGATGACAAGATACGTTGGTATCGATATCAAACTCTAAAGAGATAAGATGTTAGGGATGTCAAGGAAGAAGATGTGAAACCCTCTGATAATTCTGATGATCATAAGCCTTAGACTTAAATTAAAGAGTTACAGTTGGCAACTTGTAAAGTGTATTCTTAAATTCTTTTATGATATGCCCCCATAACTAGCATTAATTAATTTTTAACTACTTGTATCATGCTCCTAGAATAGGATGCCCCCCTCCCCCAGAATCAATGGTGTTGCTGTTCAGGTAATGTTCATTGTGAAATGAATTGCCCCCTAAGAACTCTATTTCTTTAACAATCTAAGAAAATGCTTTAATAACAAAACAAGTGAAAATTTGTCATCCTTCTCATTTAACAACTTAGTTCTTCTTAAACCTTAATTTGTTTGATGTGTTTCTGTTTAGTTGGGAAAGATGTAATAAAATTTCATATAACTTTTGAGACTAATAATGGCAAATATGAGTATATTTAACTCTCACGCAATTAAATATTATAAATTGCTTCTAAAATATTTTCTGTCATTCGATGGCTTGCCCTTATAAGTTTTTCAACTAACTAATTTGTACCCTCTTTCTCCTTTTGCTTGGTCCTTAACTTTTTCCTATATAGCCCCTTTGTAGAATTTTCTTCCTAGCAGGACATTTTTATTTTTATTTTTATTACCTCTAACTTTTACCTAGATATTCCCATTGTGGGGTTTTCTCCCTAACGAGGTATTGACAGAAGGCATCTCAAGCTTATTAATTGCCATCTTCAATTTCACCTGTCTTTTATGTCATTGTTTGGAAACTCAACAGCGTTGCATTTATAGACAATGCCTGTTTTCATTTTCTTAGTTCAAACTTGGATTGGAGTTGTAACATCCTGCTTTAGAATTTTCTAAATTTTAGATGAGTTTATGGACTTATTTGCTATAGAAATAAGTTCTGAGGCTTGTTTTGTGCTTAAGAAACATTTAGGGGTCAAGATGGATATTTTACTTTTAAAAAAAATATATAATAAAATAATTTTCTACTATTACAAACCCTTCTCCTTACATTTTCTGCAGAAGAAGAAATAATCAAACTTTTATTTTCTTCTTTCCTTATTTTCTTTCTTTTCTTCTTTTTCTCTTTACCTCACTTCTCCTTCATCTTCATTTCTTTTCTTTCTTTCTCACTAAATTTCAATCTTCAAGTCACAAAGAAATAATTCAAGACTTCCTTTATCAAATTCAAGATTTACAAAAGCATTTTTAGGTATATTTTTATATTAAACTTTTAAATTATTGAATTATGCTAAAAATGGATGTTTTGGTTGAATTTTGAGTATAAATGCTTGGATTGATGAAAAATGGACCCCTAGATTGTTTATATTTGAGTTGGGAGTTGATTTAAGTTAGTTTTTATTGTTTTTAGTTAAAATCATGTTGTTTTTGCATTTTGGAATGCAGAGGCGATGCCTCTGTGATGAGGCAGTGCCTCAGTACAAAGGCAGGCACTTCTGCAGCTCTGGAGGTGCCTCTGCAATGGGCACCTCAGTAAGACTTTAAGCTCCGAAACTCAGTTTTGAGCATTTTCATACCATTTTTCGGGTTCTAAACCCTATCCTTTAGCCGTAGATCAACTTAAGTTGAGTAGAATCAAGATTTAAGCTTGTATTCTTATGATTTTACTTATAGATATTAAGATCGGATCAAATTAGAGCCGTAAAGGCTAGGTCAGGGTCAGCCAACTAGGTTTCGGTTCAGCAGGTTCAAGTGAGTGGATATGTATATATAAAACTATTTTGAAACCAAGAATATGCAAGAACATATTTTATGGTTTGGAAAAAGGTTTTCTATGTTATAAATCTAATGTTTCCTTACAAATAGAATTTTATCAAGTAGTAGTTTATGAAGCATAATTTTATAGTTTCTTAGCTTTCAAATAGCAACATGTAGCTTATATTAGTTGTTGATATAGTAGAAGCAGTTTTAAGCAAGGATATGTTTATTATTTTAGTACAATGATTATGTTTCAACTTTATATAATTATCATCTTTATGATTCAACAATTTATATTTTAAATATCACTTCGATAAATAAGAATGATTTAGTTTATGGATAAAACTATACACTCGTATTATGTACCCATTAGATTGTATCATGATGGCTGGTATTTATTCAGCAATATTATCTAGCAACTGTCTTAGAGACAGCGCTTGGTTGTACATATAGCCTTAGAGACGTACAATCGGGGTGGTTAGGCCTTGGGGGCCAGCTCTGCGTATACACATGACCAGCATTATTATATAAGTATGTGTGCACATGGGACGACAGGTCATCAAAGTCTCCCATTGTGTTAGCATAATCTTTGATTACATATTAATGAGTGTGTGAGATAATTTTTCTATAAATATTATATCTCAGCTTATCTCAGTTTTATAGCAACTACTTAGCCATGACATGATAATATTTCAGCTATCAAGAAATCAGCTTATGAAAATGTATATATATATAAGTATATACGTTGTATTATGTATTAATGATTATTATTATATTTCAGGTAGTTTTATCGATATCTTTATAATTATTTTAGCAGATAGCTAGTGTTTACATTTTAAATTATTGTATTTAAAGTTAGTCCACTCACTGAGTATTTTTTTTGGTACTCACTCTCTAATTTAAAAATATTTTCAGATCCAGCAAAGTAGCATCTATAGTAGCTAGTAGAACCGTTTAGTACCCATTCAGTGTCTAGAAAAGGTTGAGCCAATTTATTTAGAATCTGAACTTTTATATTGTTATTAAGATTTAACTATTAATTAGTAGATGGACTTATATTATGATAAATTTGAGATTGTATGAAAAAGATTCAAAGAATGTATAATGACAGTCCTATCTTAAGTCGATCTTGATACTTGAGGTTTAAAATTCTATTTATAGCATTAGCATTAGCTCAACATAGCATGTCACGCTCGGCTCTTTAGCTAGAGGAGCAGGTGTGATAATTTTTGGTATTAGAGCCTAAGTTTAAAGAGCCTAGGGTAAAGAGTTGAGTTTAGTAGCTTTCCTAGATTTAACAGTTTGCATAAGTGTTTACCTTTAAGAAAAAATTGTTAAGTCTAAGACTTTATTGTTATTGTGGTTTTATAGATCATGCCGCCAAGACTTATGGGTGGTAGAGGCCGTGGTAATCGTGGCCGCATCACTAGGCTTGATGATATTGGCCAACCTCATAGGAGTCATTCTGATCATCCCGAGAGAGTGGATGATATATCAGTTAGTAGAGGGGAGCATGTGAATTCCACCTCAGCTGGGGTATCAAGAGTTTATCCAGTTGCTCCATAACCACAACTTGCTTCTATACCTCCAGCTCAACCACCAGTTCCACTTATTCCTCAGCCAAAGCCATAAGTACCTCAGTTTCAAGCTAATGCCGGTATGGGAGCTCCGATGATGTAGGTTTTTATAGCTACTATGGCTGCTCATGAACAATATCAAGATCCCAGGATGATAGTGGATTGTGCACGCAGATTAGGTGCATACGATTTTGAGGGGTCAATTGACGGTGGAATAGCTAACGAATGGCTAAAGAAATTGGAGAAAGCCTTTTTTATTTTAGGACTGACGGAGGTGGTAAAGGTGCAGAACGTGCACAGATTTATGAAAGGTCTAGCCGATGATTGGCTATCAAGGATTTGCCATTTATATAGTGAAGGATTGACATGGAACGTGTTTGTTACTGAGTTCCATAAGGAATATTTGACAGAAAGCTACAAGAAGAGTAAACAAGAAACTTTCTTTAAGCTGAACCAAGGGAGTCTATCAGTCAAGGAATATAATGATAAATTTGAGGACTTATATCATTTTGTTATAGAGATTATGCCTTCAGAAGAAATTAAGTATGATAGGTTTAGAAGTGGACTGAAAGCTCAATTAAAAACTAGGATAGCATGGTATGAAGGAAATAACTTTCGAGAGTTAGTTCAAAAGGCACTCATATTTAAAAAGGCAAGGAACGAGGAAACAGAAGCAGAGAAGAAGAATAAAAGGTTTAATTCGGGTTCTTGTCAAGGGTTTACAAACAAGCCAATTAACAGAGGGGGTAATTACTTTCCACCTAGATCTAGTTATGGTGGAAGTGGATAAGGCTCTTATATAAATAGGGGACAATAAGGAAATTACCCACAGATGAGCTAAAATTCTATAAGACAACCAGCTGGTAGCTCAGGCAATAGTCAAAGGCAAACTCGAGGAGGCATGCAACAGAATAACCTGAGAAGACTCACCTACCTTCAATGCTCGAATTATGGCAAATTCTATGAAAGGTAATGTAGAAAGAGGTCAATGAGTTATTTTAAATATGGAGAAATTGGCCATATAAAAAGAGATTGCCCTTCATTGGTACAATTTGGTGGTTTAGGACAAAGAGCTATTGTGCCTAGAAATCAAAATGGTAGTAGGAACTATCCACTAAATAGGCAAGTCACCACTTATTCTAGCCCTGGTAGGGGTAGAGGTCGTGTTGTTGCCACAACATCTCAATAAGGCTAGAGTTCTCAGCAGAATCAACCTATGACACAGGCTTGAGTCTTTGCGATGACATAAGAGGAAGCACTAGCATCTTCAGAAGTTGTTATGAGTATGTTGACTATCTTTGACCGAGATGCATATGTGTTATTTGACTTAGGAGCTACACATTCCTTTGTGTCTCACTCTTTTGCTTTGTATGCTAAATTTAAACTTAGTTCTTTAGATGCTAAGTTGATTGTTAGCAATCCTTTGGGGAACTCTAAGATTTATGAGAAAGTATGTAAAGATTGTATGGTTAAGATAAGTGAGCATGAGCTTCTAGCCAATTTAGTTCCCCTAGAACTTCAAGGTTTAGATGCAATCTTAGGCATGGATTGGCTATCTCACCATCGTGCTATAGTGGATTGTTTTAAGAAGGTAGTAAAGTTTGATTGTCTTGAGGAAGCTAAATTTTCTTTCCAAAGGTTACGACATTCTCTCCCCTCTTGTTTGATATTAACCATAATTGCAAGGAAAATGCTAAAGAAAAGCTATCAAGCATATCTTGCTTACGTGGTTGATACTAAGTTTGAAGGGTCGAAGGTAGAAGATATGCCGATAGTGTGTGAGTTTCAAGATGTTTTTCCTAAAAACCTTCCAGGTTTACCTCTAAGTCGAGAGTTTGAATTTACTATAGATGTAATTCCAGGGTAAAGCTTCAATTTCATAAGCGCCTTATAGAATGGCTCCAGTAGAGTTAAAAGATTGATGATTCAAGAGCAAATTACTTTTTTCCCCCTGAGTTTTGACCTAATTAACACCTTACCCCCTCTTATTTGAAAATCAAATTTCTTCACCCTTGATTTTTTATTTCGATTATACTTAAACACTTCTATTAGGTTTTGGTTATATTATCGTTAAGTTGCATGTGTAAAGACCAAAACGCCCAAAAGTTGATTGTTGCTGCTCTTTGATAACACCATCCCTGCGCTTGCCATTTTGAGTAAACTTAATTTGATGTTTGAATGCAAGGTAACGCATTATCTCCATAAAAGCTTCAACTAGAAATTGACGAATTATAATAATCATAACACCAGGGTTAACTTTCCTCATCCCATTTAAAAAACAATCCCTAACCATTGCATAAACTTTTTCCCCTTTACTCAATAACCTACAATAATTTGGCCAATTCTCTAAATGCTGTGTTTTCACAACATCCTCCTTCATTAAAGAACTCACCTTAGGCTCTTCCTCCCTCTTTTGCTTAATCTAATTATTACTGTTCTTATTCTTATTTTCGTTATTGTTGGAATACGAATTTCAATTTCAATCTTTGGATTCTTTGATTTCTCAAATTTTAAATCAAAATCCTCACCGACAAACACTTTAGGGAAAAAACACTTCCCTTTCTCATCAATCCAAGCGATTGATCGCTGAGTGCCGGTATCAAAATCAGTTTGCAACATATGCACGAAATCAAAAACATACATGTACCCGCTAATCCATAAGTCAACCAACGATTTTTGATTTAAGAATGCTGATTTCAATGAAACGATAACTTTCTTCAAAAAATCTATCCATGAATTATCATGATTAAAGTACATGAACTGAGCTGGTGCATCACTCCATTTAAAATTAGCATAATTCCGGCATTAGTTGGTTTGTTTAGCAGCAGCCTCCAGCAGTGGAGCAAAAAAAGATGAACGGAAAAAAATATTTCGCGAACATTTATTTGTAATAGTTGAAGAGAAAATAAGTAAGTTTATATAGCATGCATGCATTTATAATCGTTAGTTGAGAGAAGAAGGTGGAGAAAGCTATTAAGGTTAGAGGGTTACATCATTTACTGATTATATACAAAGAAAATGAATGTGAGATCCTATGCATCACAAGCAAGTTCATATGGCATGAACATGTACATGTAATAGTTAAATAAAAGAGGACTGATTCAATGTCTCTGAAAATGTACATGCTTACCATACACTACAACATAAAAGTATTAAATTATTCATCTTATACTTCTGGGCTGTGTTCATTCTCACCATTCCAAGATTTGGATAGAATTAAAAGGGAGAAGCAAAAGGGAAAATAAAGAAACTAACAACAAGAATAAAGCAGGAGTTGAACTCATGAGCATGTAACATAAAGCAATGCTCAGACGAAATTTCTTCTTAATTACTAAAGCAACATATATCACATCTTTACAGTTTTCAGTCATAATTTTAGAGACATTCTTCATAGACAACTTCACAAATTTGACTAGCAAACACTCTGAATTTTTAATTTTGTTTAGCATGATCAATCAAAAAAAGAAAAATGAAGTCCATGTAGACATTAATCTTAGACTCTCTTTATCTTTGGGTGGAATTTACTGTGAAAACTCCAATGAAAAACCTTTGGTTAGATCATCTTCTATTGTAGGAATGATGACATTGAAAAAAGATAATGTTGATATTGCTGCTGAAGAGCTTGATTCTTCTTCATTCCCCAAGTCATTTCTTATACTGTCAAGGTATTGGTGAACTTCATAGCAACCATCATCTAACACTTAAATTCTAGTCTTTATATCTCAACTTTGCTTCATGAATTATCCATGTTTAAAGTGCCTGTAAACATATAAGATAAACTTTTGCCATGGTGCTACAATGGGTGATAATAATCTTGTCCATTGAAGTATAACTTCGGCTCAAATTTAAATTTTGCTCAATTTGAATGTTGGTTTTGTTTTTCTTGAAGTATAATCGCATCTACTCGCTAATATCATTTGGGAAGAAGTATGATCTAAATGGTAACTACATGAGGCATTTTCTCCCTGTATTAAAAGGTAATTTGGAGTTGTTCTTTTCTTTTCATCTTACACTTAAGATTCTCTTGGCAGTAGTATGCTTTTATAGATAACCAAAATGTTAATGACCAAACATGCCAAAGGAGTACATTTACGAGTCGTGGACAGCTCCACTAAGTGTTGAAACAAAGGCAAAGTGCATAATTGGAAGAGACTATCCAAAACCAGGCAAGTAATTATGTATTATAGTCTGTTTTTCCCTATGTTTATAGTGAATGAGATGAGAACAAGTAGGATCAGGACTAGAATACAACCATTCCAAGACTGCTTCTTGTTTATATATTTTTGGACAACTTGTGTTATAGTTTATTTGGGTGAGTTTTTGCATATAATTAGGAGTTAAGAATTGTATGTTTGGTTTCAGTGGTTGATCATGATTCTGCAAGCAAGGAGTGCAAGAGAAAGTTGGCAGAGTCATATACACTAAACCAGAAACTGAATGGGTAAAAATTGAAAATATGCATCTTTGGAAAGTAGCAGGAGCATTGTATAAGTCAAAAAGGCATACGCCTAAAAGCAAAAGTACCATATGGACAAGTAAAAGTGGTCTTAACTTGGTCTTCGGGATGAATAGGGATTTGGTAGAAACCACTAAGCCCATCAAAATAACAAAAATATGAAAAATTTGCTAATCATTCTATAACCTGATCAATAAAAGGCAATGGAAAATGATCTTTCCTAGTTGCTTTATTTAACTTTCTATAGTCAATACACATACGCCGACCCGTGATAGTCCTAGTAGGCACTAAGTCATTATGTTCATTTTTGCACAACGGTCAAGCCACCTTTTTAGGAATAACTTGAACGGGGCTTACCCATTTACTATCACTAATGGAATATACGATCCCATTATCAAGCAATTTAATCACTTTCTTTCTAACCACTTCCTTAAGAGTGGGATTTCGCCTCCTTTGAGCTTCTGTAGTAGGCTTAGTATCATCCTCTAAAAGGATTCTATGCATACAAATAGTTGGGCTTAGTCCTTTTAGATCATTAATTGAATATCCTATTCACTACAAAAAACAGGCGATTTAGCGACGGATTTTTCCGTCGCTAAATGGCTTAGCGACGGAATAACGACGGAAAATTTTCCGTCGTTATTTTGCTCGTCGCTAAACTTTAGCGACGGAAAAACAGTTTCCGTCGCTAAGATTAGCGACGGAAAG
>CATIWO010289852.1:0-13750 GCA_949673435.1 Macaranga tanarius | reverse complement strand
TCAAATTTATTTTCAGTACCAAAGACCCTATAACAATGTGAAAGAGTTTACAAGTTACATGGTTTTTGACGCAGAAATGTGCATCAAATAGCTCATTTTTCAAGTAATGTTTTGGTTATAAATTCACTTAACCTCTTTTTCGTGCTCATTCACGCAATCAATGGTCATCATAACATGACAACCAACTTCCTTCCTTCACGAGTCAACAAGCTTCCAACTTCCTTCACGAGTCGTGACAATGTTGTTCTGTGCCGACTCGTGAAGGGGGAAAGGAACCTATTCAAACATCTGCATTTGAACCAATATTTACTAATCTAAATTACAATCAACTATTTGAAACTACTTTAACTAAATTTAATGCATATAATTTGTATAACAACAATCAAACTTAGAAACACAACAAGCCACATCAGTTTAGTATTTTTTGCTCTTGCTCTGTCCCTTTCGAATTCAGCCTCCCTAGCTCTATTTATCAACCGTGCAAATGAACGCCTTAAATGATCAGGCACTAGTGGATCATACCACTGAAAATAACCACAAGTATTTTGCCTCCCCACCTACAAATTCACACGATATTTTTTCAATTTTCTTGACCAAATCCTACAAATTAGTTATATAACACAACACTTACACCAAATCTCGGACAACTAAAAAACCTTCTCCCTGGATTTGCGTTTGTTTGTGACACTTTCAACACAGCTGTTTCATTGCAATCACAAATGGGTAGAGCAAATTCATTGTGAATTGAATATCTGCTTTGTGATGACATTTGCCTTTCTGATCTCAATGTCATTTACGAACTTGCTAAAGAGATATTACAAATATAAATTGAAACTAAATGAAAGATGATAAAGGTTGCAGAAACCAGAATGGAAGAGGAGAGAGGATGTTGAAGATGAGGAGAAGAGGGAGGATCATCTGTAAAAAATTGAAAAAATAGCCGTTACCTATCTCTTTTACTTCGATCACAGTCCCTTTCAGTAGACTTTAACCACGCTTCTCTACGACTTTAACCACGCTCTGTACCACATTGGCAGGGAGTGGTTTAAAAGTTACGTTTTTGACGAGTTGAGTAGTTTAAATGGCAAACATGAAAATTGAGGTGTCAAAATAGCAAAAAATGCCAAGTTCGGGGGGCGCCGTATGTATTAAGCCTATATATAAATCGCCCTCTCCATCCCCAGAACAACTTGTTTTCAATTTAAATTTCAGCTTCATTAATGAAGAACTAACAGAAGGCCGCATACTTTCCCCGATATACAGGGATCAAAAGGACAAAAATCAAAAATAAAATCAAAGAATGATTCAGGAAAATGCCATCTTTAGTTCCTTCCACCAAGAATCTTCTACATACCATTAATGGAAGCGATCCATCCTCAAAATTTGGATTGTAAATGAAAAATGAAACAAAACAAACAATAATAGCCACCCAGAAACAATGACACGTTCTCCACTGGACAAAAAGGTGTTCCAAACAGTTCGTTGCCTCCATGCATCTTTACCTAAGCCTCTTTTATGATTTTTTCTTACTGCCTGCCGCCCTTTTTTTTTTCACGCACTCCCACCTGTTTTAGGTCAGGTTCAAAGGGGGCACGGTGGAACATCAAGGGTTGTTCCAGCTTGAATCATCCCCCACCCAATAAGACGCCAATGCTTCTCAACTCGCCTGCTAAGCGCAATCTTTTCATTTTTGCTAGTGCACACAGGAGATGTAAGCTGCAGCTTTGCCAAATCATTTTTTACAGCAATAACTCGAGCACCAGTTGACATAGACCCTATGTTCAACATGAGAATTTCTCCCTTGGCCAGCTTTGAGACCTTTCCCTGCTTCTCTGAGCCCTTTGTCCTAACACCAATAAGTCGTCGAAGAAGAAAGAAATTCACCTGCATAATATGAGAACTAGGTATCAGCATTAGGGAAATGTTAGGTCTTCTAACTTTCTCTAATACATCTCTTCAGTGCTTTTGAAAAAAGTTGCAGAATCCTAAAAAAAATCAGGAATTTATAGACATTAAAATGAACAAAAGAAATTAAGTCCGAATGAGCCTCTGAAATATTGGACAAGAAGAGTCATAAAAAACATGCATCCACATACAGCATTTATGTCCATCCATCCATCCATGCCACAGGGACAGATACTCTTGCATGGAACAACATGCATTACTTGTTTAACATGCCTAAATTACTAGATAAGCATAAATGTTGAAGAAGTTGATTCAATAATCTGGTAGCACACTGTTGCTGGTTCAGCTCCTTACCTCAAGCTCAACGAAAACTTCTGGGAGTGATCCAACATCTCCAAGAACCTGACCAACCAGACGATCAGCACGTGTCAAAGTAGGGTCCATGGTTGTGCCAACACCAATAAGACCTCCTGGCACTGCAAACTGTAGCTCATTCTGTTCAGCATACAATGATACTATTCTAGTATATATCGGTGTGCACTTGATATTTCCAGACTCATCTTTGACAACAATCCCAGGACGAACTTCAATATGTTGACCAACCTTCAAAACACCCTGCATGAAACACATTGTTAATATAATCACTCATGCATCAATAATACAATCAGAAAACTGCAATACATAAATCCACATTGCGTCAATCTTTGTGCAAAAGGATTTGAAGACATGGATAATTGCTTTATTTCTGAAACAACATACTTTAAAGCTTGATCCTCACTAATCTGAATATTCGTCTGTTTTATGAGATGTCAAATGTAGTCTACAGGGAGTAATAAATGTGGTTTGCAACAAGTCTCTATAATAGTTTTTCAATTTTTAACCAAATGTAGCCTTTTAACCTTCAAATCAATGTTAGTTTTACAGGCCTGAGACTGAATGCTCTAAATGTATAAACTTTCTTGTATGCCTTTGGAAGTAGAATCAAGGAAATCAATCTTATGTATATCTTCTGGTGTGGCTCCAGAGTCCAGATTTTTCTTCGAATTAGATCCGCCCCGTAATCCATCCAAGGACTCCTAACACACTAATTAATCATATGCTAAAATCCCAAGCAATATCTTAAATTTTTTATGTGAATTTCCAGGTTTCCATTGATTATGATATCATCAAAGCTCGTTCTCACTTTAACTAGATCTTCTACAACAATGGTACCTCAGAGCAGATGAGAATACAGGAAAGGCAGATGGTTAAAGAGAAATTTACTGCTGCAGATTGCTCTGCATGATGACCTCTTAATTGAGTTACTAGTTGATAATAAAAAGGAACAGCCTCGTCCTATTAGATCTTCACTTTTTCCACTAAACTATGTCAAAGATTTTGCCAATCCAACAGTTCAAAATTTGAGGATAAGTCTTACCAAAAAGGGAGAATGATACAAACACAAAAAAAAAGATTCAAGGAATCTGGTGATAAGAAATTTTTACAATAGCATACCTGGAAGCCAATTTTTCAGAAATTTAGTTACTGGGATTGATGGTGTATATTGTGATTTAAGTTTATCAAATAAGTTGTAGATATTAGTATGAGAAGGTTCTAGAATATGTCCGTTGAGGATTCTTTTAATTCTTGATTTAAGTGGGATTTAGCCTTTAGTCTTCTGTTGATGTTAGTTCCCAAGGTCTAAAAGGAAGGATTTTCATCAAAGCCTGACCAGGCTGCTTTTCAGACTGGATTAACCATGTACCAAATGAAGAAGTAGCTGCCAGTCTAACTTGGTTACAGCTGAAAATCTCTTATCGTTGATTCAGCCACTACCTAGTTTGATAGATCCATAACCAAGCCATTCAACCAGTCTGAAAACCAGCAGTCAGCCTGTGGTTCAATCAATTGTTCATTCCAGGAGATTCAAAAAACATCTTAGACGTGCAATACATGGGTTAAAACCCAGACAATCACACTGAAAATTATCAACTGCACCACCAAGCCAAGCAATGGATTTAGATATACAAGTAATTAAACCCTTGACCCTTTACCTTCTCTAATTTGATGATAAAGCTAGTTTTCAGAACATTTTTTATTAATCCAAGTTGGCAAGTACTGAATGTTCTGAGTTCATAAGATTTCAAATTTTAACCAAATAATACAAATTTACATCTTTTTATCTTTCAAGGATGTAGACTCCTTCCCATCCATTTAGCTTCGTTTTTCTATTTAAATTTCCTAGGCTAAAAAAGAGTAGCATCTCCAACCAAAGACCAGAGTCACAAGGACTTAAAATATTTCAATCAACATTCACCAAGACCCACCAAATTTGCTCCCCATTAGCACATCTCAATAATCATAGTAACAAACATCGAACTTCTATAAGAGCTCTAGAAATGCCTAAAAAATGCTAAGAAAAAAATATCGGATGCACAATTGTGCAAAACATTTGTAATCATTTCAGCTGCAATGCAAATGATCACACTAAGAACAGAACAGGTTAGCAACTTAGCATGGAAATACAGTTGGATAACTAAAACATTAATAGTAGAACCGAAAAGGGTGCACCCATGTACACCATAAATATGAAGTTGAAGTCCACAAAACAACCCAAGTTCACAAGCAGAATGATCTGCAGAAGTTTGCCAAAAACCCACCAATAAGAAGAATGCTCCCTTATCTTTGTATATGTCCAACAGGGTTTCTACAGTTCAAAAGCCCTCAAATTTACCCCTATCTAAGTAATCTACAAAATAACTAATGGAAAACATCTTGCAACTTCTTAAACTAGCCCTATGATAATAGCCCTTTGAAGCACTTGATTTAATTTATAAGGCCCTATCAATTCCAAGAGCATACACAATATCAAGCAGATAGTTAAAAACTCCTGGAGGGAACTCTTTATCAGTATCAACAGAGAAGTATCCTCTTTTCATCATATTATCTACATTTAAGCTTTCTCCCCAAGAGATTCACAAGAAGGAATAAAATGTGGGCATTGTTGTCTTCCACATTCCATTCTATCCAGTGGGCAGTACTCAATAGGCACTCATATTAAGAAAAATCCACAAAACTCCTCTATTTCTCAATCTTCAGGCTCCCTTATAAGAGAAAGAGATTCCATGCTTGTTCCCTTGTTAAACAACAAAAACCCTCAACTAAATAAATTGGCTTCTAAGAGGATAATTGTGCATGAACAATCAAGAACAATTGCTAAATCATTTAAAAAAAGCATGGTGAAACTCAAATCCAAAAATAAATCAAACATAAAGAGCATGGAAAAAGGTAAAGAAAAAAGAAGAAAAGGAAAAAAAAGGCAACACCATTTAAGAAACATACCCGGAAGATGCTTCCACCAGCAACACCACCTTTTATCTCATCAACCTCAAACCCAGGCTTGTTGACATCAAAAGATCGAATTACAATCATATTAGGTGGTGAGATAAAGTTCCTCTCTGGAATGGGGATCTTTTTCACTATGTATTCACACACAACATCAATATTGTACTTCAGCTGTGCCGAAATTGGCACCACTGGAGCACCATCAGCTACAGTCCCCTGAGAAGGAAATGTTATGTGATTTAGTAGGGCAGAATCACACACAATACTATGCAGTAATGCACTATCTCATCTGATTTCTTTTTTAAAGCCCCATACATATGGGAAATATAGTGAAATGTTTGCAACTTTCCAAATAAAAAAAAGCATAGTCCAGTGTGCATTATACCTACTCAACTAGTGGACCATGCTACATCAGGCATGAAGAGAAAAGTTGAAATCGATATGATTATAATTTCTTATGCCCAAGCCTTGCTGTTGTAATATACATAATAAAATATTAAATTGGATTAAAAATTTCTTTTCTCATGAATGGACTCCGAATGGCTAAACCATTGAGATAATGTTTTGTTATTAACAAAATTAGCATCAATTGACATGTACATAGACATATGATAGGTAATCAACTTTAGGGAATTTGTATTTTACCCTGGAATTGTAATTAGAACTTTGATGTTTAGCTTTGATGTTTGATTCTACTTGGATAAAATTACTAATTTATGAAGAAGAATATTTAACCAAATGTTACTGGTACATAACAGGGGCATATGGATGCAAGTTCTCATCTAAAATAGTCATCTGATAATGAGACAATTGAGGGAAAAAATGGGCACATGGATCCAAAACCTGAATAAATTTCTGAATAGCCTCATGTTGGTTGATAGCAACATTTTCTTGAATTAGATCAACTTTATTTTGAAGAATTATGATGTGCTGAAGACGCATAATTTCAACAGCAGCAAGGTGCTCAGAAGTCTGTGGTTGGGGGCAGCTTTCATTCGCAGCAATTAGAAGCAGTGCTCCATCCATAATTGCTGCTCCATTAAGCATTGTAGCCATGAGAATATCATGACCCTAGAGAGAAAATGGACAACAGATGACACAAATGGGTGATAATGCTAGCCAGAGAAAAAAGAATAGCAGTAAAAACACACAATCCAACTTCTCTTTGGTTATTGAAGAAAGAAAAATAGAAATTTAACAAGCCAGCACCGCAACAAACTGTTTGTGCACGGATAACTGGCACAACAGAGCACAACAGAAAGTTTTAGGCAAAATATAAACAAAAATCAAGAACTTATTTTTTTGTAAAAAAACCACAAACATAAAAAAATATATAACTTTTGCATACCGGGCAATCAACAAAAGATACATGTCTCAACAATTTCATTTTGGAGTTTTCAAAGCCAAGCACATCGCACATGGGACTATCTTCCTTTCCACTTCCATATGCCCTAACAAAACATTTATCACATTGATTAACAGTTAAAACATGAGATGGCAAAATGTAACAAATACCATAGCATTTGAGCTATATGGCAACTCACTTGTAGCACATAGGCCGGGGACAACGTTCATCTTCACATTTGTATATCTTTGCATTTGCATATCCAAGCTTAATTGTAATGTTTCGCTCCAACTCATTTTTAAAACGAACAGTCTGCAAATGGACAGCAAGCCATAGTTTACACTTCTAATAATTACTGTTAAACAAAATGGTGTATCAGTCAATGCTCAATTCTTATTTAAGAGAACGTCTACGAAATAATTCCACAACCATGTAATCACATTGACAAAAACTTGGGTAAATTTAATTAAGCCCTTTTTAGGAACATAATCTTATATTCCTAAAGGCAAAATATTCAGCAAGCCTGGGAACATAAACTCATATGGTTTGCATACATAGCACAAGCACGCAAACTCATATGGTTTGCATACATAGCACAAGCACGCATTGTAGAAGGCATTACAATTCTCATTTAGACTAATCAAATAGATGATAATGGCAGAGAAATTAAATAAATATTTATATCCCTTAACTATAAATTAATTTTGGCAACACCAGTATCTACCAATACTGTGATATCAGCAGCATGAGTCTAAAACATCCTATATGTAAATAAAAACCAACAAAGAGCCTACTGCATCACTCTGGCAGGCAAAGACAAGTATAGGAAACTTTTTAATTTGGCCGTATAAGCAACTTAAAATTGCTTATACTGCAAATAAGAAAATGGGTGATTACCTGAACGCCAGAAATAGCTTTAACAACTGTTGACTTTCCATGTGCCACATGACCTATAGTACCTGTGTAGAAAAAAAAAAAATTTCCATCCCCAAATCAAAAATCTTAAAAATTCAACTAATTTCAACAACATAAAGCCTAAAAAATTAACAATACCTATATTTATGGTGGCCTGGCGAGATATAACTTCAGGGGATAATGGATGTAACTTAGTTACATCCAATTTACTTAAATCTTGCTCCATCAAACCTTTCCGCGACATTTTGTAAGTTTCAACCTAATTCAAAAAAAACAAGTCTTTTTCAGAATCATAAAATAAAATAAAAAAAAAGGTTCCTTTTCACTTCGCTTAGCCACAAAATACACAAATATATTGCCCACAATTAAATAAAATTCGAAATTAACATAACATGATTAGTGTCGAAGTAACTAACTAACTACTATCAGCAATAAATAGAGCCGAATTATATGTATAAATTAATCAATTAATCTCTTAAATACAATCAAAACCCTAAAACATGAGAAAAAAATCCTAACACAAAGAAGCAAATAGATTAATCAATAAGCTAAATACCGTAAAATAAAAGATTATATGAGTATAAATACGATTTCTTTTAACGTAGTTTCGGCAAATGGATTTTTGCCGGCGGTGGTGGCGGCGGCGGTTTCGTGCGAGTATTTGGTTGAGGCAGAGCAAGAGTGTGAAACAACGGAGTGGGAAAATATTTTTAATGCTTTTATCAGAACACAAAACTAAATAAATAAATAAATAGGCAGCGTGGCTAATTAGCGTTTGTTTTATTTATTCCTAGTAGCAGCTATGTGTTAGGGTTTTTTTGAAAAATAAGCTGAAATAATTTCAAATACGCACAATTTCTTTTACAGTATTAATTTGCAGCTCAAAAACAATTACCAAAAATGTCTCATTTTTTAATTTTATTTACTTTAAAACCTCAATTTTCATTTATTATTTCTATACCTAATTTTATTTTTATAACTGCCTCATGTCCTATTTTATTTTTTTATGTGTCACAATTTTTTTTTTAACTTTATTTTTTTCCTCATTTTTTTACTTTTTTTTATTTTTTTATTTTTATTTTCTCTTACTTTCTCCTATCCTTCTTTCTTTCTTTTCCTTTTTTTTTTATTTTTATTTTCTCTTTATTTTTTCTCATCCTCCCTATTTCTTTCTTTTTTTTATTTTTATTTTTTCATCACCCTCTTCTTTTTTCCTTTCCTTATTTTTTATTTTTATTTTCTTTTGATTTTTCCTCTTCACATTATTTTTTTGTTTTCTTTTTTTTAATTTTCTACTTATTTTTTCCTTGGTCTCCTTCTTTTTATCTTTTTTTTTATATTTTTATTTTCTCCTTTTTTTACTAAAAATAAAAATGCCTCAATTTGTCCCATTTTTCTCATCCCCTTCTTTTTTATTTTTATTTTCTTCATATTTTTTCCTCTTCTCCTTATTTTTTTATGTTTCCTTTTTTTAAAAAAAAATTCTTCTTATTTTTCCTTTGATCTCCTTATTTTTTCCTTTTCTTCTTTTTTTGTGTATGTTTATTTTCTTCTTTTTCCTTTTCCCCTTTTTTATTTTTATTTTCTCCTTTTTTTTCCCTCATAACCTTCTTTTTTCCTTTCCCTCTTTTTTTTTAGTATTTTTCATGAAATTGAATAAAAATGTAAGAGATTGTTTCATATACGAACAAAATATACAAAAAATAAATTAAAAGTAAATAAAAAATAAACCAAAAGTAAATAAAAAAAATATATGAAAAATAGGACAAACCCAAAATATATAAAAAATAAAACAGAAGTAAACATTTTAAGTTATTAATATTCTTTTTTATTTTAGTTCTACAATTCTAATAGTATAAATACCCAACATAAATTCACTCAATGGTAAGATATAAAACACACATTCAAACTAATATTTATATATTTATCTAGATAGTATTCTATCACAGGTGGGCTGATAAGGAAAGTGGGTTATACAAAATTATATATAAAATATATACCAAGAGTATATATAACCCAACTACCTAACATCCTGGCCTAACTAGCCCTGAAGAGTACCACTGTATATTACAGCAAAAAAAATAGTTACTCTCCATCATAAAGCCCATCCTCAAAAATCCCTAATAGCACACAACCCTAAGTCTAAACTAGAGAAACTCGGACTCCCGGGATGGTGGCATAGGCCACTATTACTATGGTTAAACAATCGTCCAGGAAGTCCTCCCTGTCCGTGTGCGTACAAAAATTCACAGCTATAGGTTCCACTAATACTCTCCATGCTAGTATGGTATCAACATCATGTCGGATAACATAGCAGACTACCGTCTCGTTATCCTCAACATTGAGCATCATTGCTACCCAGTGTGTAGCCATTGCTATATATATTATGTATAAAATACCTAACACTTACCTTTATGCTGAGAAAAAATAAAAATAGAGTGGTGAGTATTTTCACGAGAAAATACCCAGTGAGCAGACTGAATATAATGCTAGCTGAAGAAGCAATAGGATATGATAAGAAAATACCAGGAATAAATCATATGTAAAAACCAATTAAAACGAACCTCAGCTTGTTAGGTGACAGTTAAATAAAATATTATTTCATGCTGAATATAATTTCGTATGTTAATTCGTTAAAATCTCGAATTTGTTCAAAAGTTCTCAAACCCAGTTTGTTTCTAAATACCAATTTCTTCAAACTTTCAAATATCATTCTCAATGAAACATTATTGATTTTCATAAAGTTAGATGAAATTCCATTTCATTCTTTCGAAAGTAAAACTTTCATCTTCAATTTCACAGATTTTAATATTTTGTCCAGAAACTACTTTCTCAACAATTTCAGAATATTTTTCTCAAATACAACGCAGCACAGTACAGTACCCAATACTAAGGTAATTAGAAGAGTAGGTTGCTATCGATGTATTGGGTACCATTCGGCACATCGAAGATTCAAACCATGGATGCATACAAGTAAATACATCTCGGATTTGCCGCAAAGACTTTAATGAATCTCGAGCACAGTCCCAAAGACAGTAATCATAATCATATATCACATTTCTGTCAATTCCTCATCATATCCCAGGTACGAAAATATTTTTCACTCGTGAGTTGCTGTGTCCCGGACACAATCTTACATCTCACAGAACCCAGCCGTACCCTAGGCATGGTCTTACTACAACATTTTCTTTCGGTGTACTTGTGCTCACATATATAATTATCTCCTAATTGAGTAATATTAATAAATGATGTATATAATTTAATATATTTTATTTTCAAAACTTAAAGAATAATTGTTAACTACAAAATTTTATTAAGTTAATTTTAAAAAAATCAGATAAATTTTCATTTAATAATTGTAGTTTTTCAGTAAGAAAAATTTTCAACCAAAATAAAATTTACATAGCAAAAATTCAGAAAATAAATAAATAAATCAATAAATAAATAAATAAATCGATAAATAAATAAATAAATAAATAAAGAGACAAGGTGAGATCCACTCACATATATGGTCCCCTGCCTTTACTCCTTTTTTTTCTTTATATATATATATAATAATTAATTTATTTTTTTAAGTTGGGAGGACTTGGCATCGTCTGATACCATGTCCTCCCCCTATTTATATTTGCCAAGGGAGGTGGGGGTCTTCCTTCCCCACTCCCTTGGCCACCAGGTGGCGTGCTCCTTCATTATTATTATTATTATTATTATTATTATTATTATTATTATTATTATTATTATTATTATTATTATTATTATTTACATAAAGAACAATTGCATGGCTGGGAGGGGGCCATGCATGCCTCCTTCCTTAGCCAACACGTGTTCTTTCCCTATTTATTTTATTTTTATTTCTATTATTTTGAAATAATCCCTAAACTTTATTTTATTATACTTAGGTCCTACTCCTAAACTTATTTAAGTTATAAATAGGTCATAGTCTAATTTCAAATATATATATTCTATATTATAATTTATCTAACTTTTGGGTATGGATATGACAATTCTCCCCTACCAAAAGAAATTTCATCCTCAAAATTTAAAGAATGTTCATACCGATTTTATCTCACATCCGAAGAGAATAGGTATGGATATTGTTGTCTTATATCCTCTTCTCGCTCCCATGTAGCTTCTTCACGAGAATGATTCCTCCACAATACTTTGACCAAAGTAATAACTTTGTTACATAATACTTTTTGATCTCTTGCCAAAATTGCTTTTGGCTCTTCTTTGCAGCTCAAATTCTCTTTTAATTCTACTGGTTGTTCCTGACGTTTGTGGAAAGGATCACTCCTGTACCTCCTCAACATCGACACATAAAAATGTCATAAATTCTAGATAAATTAAGAGGTAAAGCTAATCGATAAGCTACCGGTCCAACCTGTTCGATTTTCTCGTATAGTCCAATAAATCTCGGCTCAATTTACCGTATTTGTCAAATTTTAGCACACCCTTCCATGGTGATATCTTTAAGAACACTTTTTTACCAACTTTATACTCGATATCAGTTCGCTTAAGATTAGCATAACTTCTCTGTCTATCTTGAGCTATGTTCAAATTCGCTCGAACTATGCGGCGAATATTCTCTGTCTTCATCTGTACTAGTTCCGGACCTAATAGTTTCCTTTCACCTACTTCCTCCAACAGATCAGTGTTCTACATTTTCTTTCATATAGAGCTTCAAAAGGTGCTATATCAATACTACTCTGGTAACTATTATTATAAGCAAATTTCATGAGTGGCACTTGCTTATCCCAATTACCTCCGAAGTCTAACGCACTTGCCCTTAGCATATCTTCTAATATCTGTATAGTGCATTCAGATTGACCATCTGTTTAGGGATGGAAAGCTGTACTAAACCTCAGTTTAGTATCTAAAGCTTCTTACAGACTTGGCCAAAATCGCAATGTGAATCTCAGATCACGATCCGATACAATTGATACCGGTGCTCCATGTAACCTTATAATTTCTCTTACAGACAGCTCTACTAGCTTATTCAAGTTATAGCTAACCTTGATAGGTAGGAAATGTGCTGACTTTGTTAGACGATCGACAATTACCCACACTGCATCATTTCCTTGCTGGGTTCTTGGCAATCCTACCATAAAATTCATTGTGATGTGTTCTCATTTCCATTCTGGAATTATAAGGATTATAGTAATCTAGCAGGATGTTTGTGCTCTGCCTTTACTAGCTGACAAGTAAAACACTTCGACATGAATTCAGCTATGTCACCTTTCATTCCTTTCCACTAATAACTTTCTCTTAACATTCGATACATTTTCGTACTTCCGGGATGTATAGCATACGCCGAACAATGTGCCTCCTCCATTATCTCTTGCCTCAATTTGTCCACATTCGGTACAAAAAGTCAATTTCTAAATTTCAAAATTCCTTCTTCACTACAACTCAAATCCTTTACTTTTCCACTTTTTGTATCATTACACAGTCTTTTTGCTTCTTCGTCTATCCGCTGTGCTGCTAGAATTCTTTCCATCAACATCGGCCTTTCCTTTAAAGTAGCTAACACTCCACCAGAAGTGTCTACTTTAAGCCCCATATCTAACTTCCTCAATTAAATTAATAATGGCAACTTAACAGTGCAGATATAAAATAAATTTCCACTCGACTTTTGACTTAAAGCATCCGCAACCATGTTTGCCTTTCTTGGGTAATATTCTATTGTGCAATCATAATCCTTTAGCAATTCCACCCAATGCCATTGTCTCAGATTTAACTCCTTCTGAGATAAAATATACTTCAAGCTCTTATGATCCGTAAATATTTGATATGTTACTCACTACTAGAATGCAACGATTTACCGACGGAAATTAGCGACGGACAGTTTTCCGTCTCTAATTCCCGACGGATTAGCGACGGATGACTAAATTACCGATGGACATAATTTTCGTCGATAAAATCTACCAAAAATTTTGCGAGAAAAATTAGCGCGCTAATTACCGACGGATGATTAATCCGTCGCTAAAATTAGCGACGGAATTCATACTCCGTCGCTAATTTTGGTAACATTATTAAAAAAAATTATTTATTTTTGTTATTATATGAATAATTCTATTAATTTTATTAAAAACTATAGTTCTAAATTTTAATATTAAATAATATAGTTCTAATTTTTGTATTAATAGAATAATTCTACTATAATATATATTATATTAATTAAAATTTTTTATTTAATATATAATTAAAAATATAAAATATAATTGATTTTTAAGTAATTTTATTACAAAACTACGTAATTTT
>CATIWO010289759.1:0-16747 GCA_949673435.1 Macaranga tanarius | reverse complement strand
AGCCAAAAATGATGCACACTTATATACAAGTGCATGATGGGCAAGATTGATATAATTGTAAATCCAGCTAAAGTTACACTTGTAATTCTATAAATTTCTCACTCACAAACACATCCACACCATTGATAGATGCTTTTTTTTTTTATTATTTATTATTTATTATTTTTATTTTTTAAGTTTGTAGTTAATGTATATGTTTGTAGTTAATATATATTTTAAGTGTTATCTTTTAATATATAAATTGACTATTTACACACTTCAACTGTTGTATTTTGTGACATGAATTTTGGTGGAAGATATATTTGGCTTCGCGTTTTGGACGAGTTTTGGATGTTTTGGACGAGTTTAGAATGTG
Organism: Macaranga tanarius; assembly: GCA_949673435.1. Lineage (NCBI taxonomy): Eukaryota > Viridiplantae > Streptophyta > Magnoliopsida > Malpighiales > Euphorbiaceae > Macaranga > Macaranga tanarius. Next base: position 16,392 of record CATIWO010289759.1, on the reverse strand, counting down.
TATTCTCATATTGAATGCAAACATGGCTTGAGACACGACCATGTTTCAAAGTGTGTCGTAGTATTATTTTGTCCAGTGAGGAACACAGGTTGGGAAATGGCATGACACAAGCTGTGTTGAAACCTGCATTTGTCTAGAATGGTACATGCGAAGTGATACGGCCGTACTCCAAGCCGTGTCATATCTAGTTTACGCTTCAAAAAGTGACACGGGTTGTAACACGATATGACACAAACCGTGTTGCATGCAGTGTTGTCCAAATCCGTTTGGGAAGTGTTTTTCTTCCTATTTTCTTTCCACAGACACTATAAATAAGTCTTGTATCAATTAGGGGTTAAGAAATTTGGCCTATTCATCATTACTAGCCGTCTAAACACTCTTTGTACGCTATTTTTATAATCATAGTGAAATCTCTCTTCGTTTGCCCGTAGTTTTTACCCATCTTGGGGTTTTTCACGTAAATCATTATGTATATTATTGTTTACTTTTATTTGCTATTATTTATGTGTTTTTTTACATTCACCTATTACTTCCGCTGTAACTCTAATAAACTGTTATCAGAGCAAAGAATATTTTTTCCGGGTTTGATCTTGGTGTTGTCTGATTTGAACAATGGCTTCGTTGAAGTATGATATTCCACAATTGGATTGTAGCACAAGATTCACACTATGGCAGGTTAAGATCCATGTTGTCCTTGTACATATGGAGTTAGATGATTGTATTTTGGGATTTGATCAGATGCTCGCGTCATACACAGATGATGTAAAGAAGCATAAAGATCGTAAAGCCTTGACATAAATACATCAGCATTTGTCGAATACTATTTTGTAGGATGTATTGAAGAAAGAGACCTCGGCTTCGTTGTGGGCAAAGTTAGAGCATATATGCATAAAGAAATCTCTTCCAAGCAATATACATTTAAAGCAGCGTTTATACTCTCATCGTATAGTAGAAGGTACGTCCTTTGAGTATCACTGAATTGGAGAGTATGGAGCTCAATGTTGCGAATGAGGACTTAGCTTTAATTTTGCTATGTTCCTTACCTCTATCTTATAGAAACTTTGTTGAGACTTTGTTGTATAGTCGTGAGAAAATCTCTTTAGAAGATGTTTTTGAGGCGTTGTATTCCAAGAAGCAGGTTAAACAGTTAATAATTAACATGAAGACTCATAAAGAGAGTCTTGTTGTTAGGAGAAGGACGACTGAGAGAGGTTCGGGGGATAAGAATAGAGGAAGGTCTAAGTTAAATAGCAAGACCGTGAAATGCTATTACTGTAAGAAGAATGGTTATGTCAAGGCTGGTATTTTAAGTTGAAGAATAGGACTGAGAAAGGTGATCACAAGGGTAAAAATCCAAAAAATTATGGTGAGGCCAGTGTTATTGAAGATGTAGAAGATTTGGACAATCAAGATGTTCTTCTCGTTATCTCTAACAGTAGGGTCAATTCAACATGTGACTGAATTTTAGACACCGCCTGCATATTCTATATAACTCCTAATCGGGAATGGTTTACAACCTATAAACTGAGAGATATGGGGGCTATTTTAATGGGGAATGATGCCCCATATAAGATTATCGGCATTGTAACGGTCAGAGTTAAGATGCATGATGGGATCATCATAATACTTGAGGGTGTTCAGCACATTCTTGATTTGAGCCAAAATCTTATTTCGGTTTCTACCTTCGACAGTGAAGGTTACAATTATTCAGGTGGAGGTAGATTGTTAAAGATCACGAAGGGCTCTCTTGTTGTGATAAAGGGGCATTTGAGGCATGTCAAGTTGTACGTCTTGGAGGGTTTGACCATTATAGGTGATGCAGCCATCACCTCCTCCGAGTTGGATAAAACTACACTTTGGCATTTGAGATTAGGCCATATGAGTGAGAATAGTCTAGTTGAGTTGAGCAAAAGAGGACTAATTAATGGTCAGATTGGGAAATTAGAGTTTTATGACAACTGCGTGTTTGGGAAACATAAAAGGGTGAGTTTTAGTAAGGGCATTCACAGCATAAAAGGGACACTAAACTATATTCATTCAGACCTTTGGGGGCCATCCCAAGTTTTTACTAAGGGTGGTGTAAGCTACATGCTAATGGTCATTGATGATTACTCGAGGAAAGTTTGAGTGTTTTTTTAAGGCATAAGAGTGAGGTGTTTGCCATTTTCAAGTAGTAGAAGACCATGATTAAGAAATAGACTGGAAAGCAAGTGAAGCGTCTCCGCACTAATAATGGTTTGGAGTTTTATTCGGGTGAGTTTAACTCATTTTGTAAGTCCGAGGGAATTATTAGGCATTTGACAATTCCGGGTACTCCGTAACAAAATAGTGTGGTTGAACACATGAATAGAACATTAATGAAGAAGGTCCGGTGTTTGCTTTCTAATTCCAGATTACCGAAGTCGTTTTAGGCTGAAGCTGCTGTAACAGCTTATTTTCTTATGAACCGTTCACCCTCAACAGCAATAGATAAGAAAACTCCAGAAGAAGTATGATCTAGTACTCCTCCAAATTATTTTGACCTGAGAATTTTTAGTTATCCCACTTATGCTCATGTTGATAATGGTAAATTAAAACCTAGGTCTAGAAAATATATTTTTCTTGGTTATATGTCTGGTGTTAAAGGTTATAAGCTTTGGTGTCCCGAGTTGAGTAAGATGATTGTGAGCCGCAATATAATCTTTGATGAAACTCATGTGCTATGTAATCAGTCTCCTAGAGACAAGTGTGATGAGTCTGTGCAACAACATGATGCAAACATTAAGGTGGAGTTTCCATTTGGGGAAGAATCCACACCAAAAGCTACATCAGATGAGGGTTCAGAGGTGATTAAGGTTGAGGTTGCTACCACACCTCAGTACTCTATTGCGAGGGACAGACCTAGGAGGCCCATTAAACCACCACAAAGGTATGCTGAAGCGGATATGGTAGCTTATGCATTAAATGTGGCTGAGGATATTAATGCCCGCAAGGAACCATCTACCTATAAGGAGGCAATCAGTTGTGTGGATTTAGAAAAGTGGTTGATTGCCATGCATGAGGAGATGGAATCTCTACACAAAAATGGCATATGGGTGTGAGACCCCCAACACTTGGCCTCAATCTAACCCAAACACGTGTCAATGAAAATATACTCAAGTGTACTGTAAGTATAGACACATGCTATGCACATCCATGTATTCATCATACATCACATGTGATATGAGTGAGTAAACAATTGAAAAGTTTAAACCATAATTTTTTTTTACAGGACACTGGCGCTCACCAGTCACTGGCTCTCGCTAGTCACTGGCGATCGCCAGTGTCAACTTTCAGCCAAGGGCACTGGTGCTCGCCAGTCACTGGCGGCCGCTAGTGCTCTGAAGCAGCTAGAGGGACTAGAGCTCGGCAGTCACTAGCACCCGCCAATGGCTGGTGGCAACCCTCCCTTTCTCTGTCCCAAAACCTGCTTAAACACATCGATCTGCATCACACACACAACATGACATTCGAACAATGTTTCATATATAAATTGCAAAACTCTTTCCTAATAAAAAACACACACACAAGTTTGGCAAACTTATGATCATATACATAACTCTCATAATCCAATATTTATATGCACACACATAGTACATTTCTAATCTAATTTACATAATGCATATGCATTCCCCACATACACTTCATATATAATCAAAATGCTCACAACATCATCAATACATATGTAAGTGATGCATGACGATGAGGATGGTAGATGGATTACCAAGCCCACCTCGAGCCCTCCGGAAGTCACTATCAAAACGATCCTCAAGCTCGGACTAACTATTTCCTGAAAAATAGTTACAAAGGGATGAGCTTGTGACTCAATAAGTAATTATCAATATAACAATACATATATCACTTCTCAAGAACTAATTAAGTGATATAATAACAACAATCTTATAGACTAAATTCAAGTATGCATTATAGCTGCAATTCCAACACATATCAATCATAAACACAACAAATACAAAGTATATACACAACATATACAAGCTTAACTTATGTAATATCATATTTAACCACACTTTCATTCATAATATAATATAATTTGGTTTCCAGCCGGAACCACCTTATATGCGCATTTCTCATAAGTGGTCATATATTGAGACTATCTGCCCGGCTCAGTCCCAGTCTCACATCCTCACATATAATTTATAGGGTAGATATTCGTCTGGCTCAGCTTACCCACCCATCTCACAAGTCATCTTTTCTCATGTGACCACTATTGGAACTATCTTCCGGCTCAGTTTGAAATTTCACTTTTAGTGAAGACTATCCGCCCGACTCAGCCTCACTTTTTCATATTTTCATCACATTTTCTCACCAACATTCAATCAATTCATCAAATGTGCATATGTCACATTTTAATAATCAAACATATCCTCACATCACATTCTATCAATTCATTCAACACAAATTCACATTTTCTCACAAAATATATATATACATGCTTCATTTCATTCTCATCACATAATTACCAATTCATTTTAAGAAACATAATTATCATATGTTCATTTCTCAACACATCACATATCTTACTCAATTCATCCATAGTATCACATTTCTCATTTCAAGAGAATCAATATATATATATCATTATATTAATAATCACTTACTCAAGTACTTCAACTCCTTAAAAAGAGAAGCTCTCCTATTGATTGGTACCACCTCTATCCTTATCAATACCTACACACACAATTCATACATCAATACCATTTAGCCTTATATCACTTGCACTAAAAGGTAACTACATGCCCTGGGTTCAATGTGCCCCAACGTAGTCTACACAAGTCCAAAAATCATGAAATTTATACTGAAGCTAGCTAAATAAGTCTACAATAAATTCCAATTGGAATTACTTAATTTGAACATGCATAGGATTAAATATGGATTTTTGACTAAATCCGGGTAAAATAGAGTCAACAGTAAAATCATGAAAATACAAAGCCGTACCAGTCAGTCTTAACAACAAAATCAGCTTTGACACAAAACATAAAAATTATAAAGAATACTCTGAAGTTTTTAGAGCATTAAACCTTGCTCAAATCAGAGCTCCACAACTCCATATATGGCAAAACAATCGGACTGATATAAAACCAAAACAGAACATGAAATTCAACCAACCAAACTTAACTTTAATAAACTAAATTAAATATAAGACATACTAAATTGAAGCTCCAAATAGCTTCTAGACCTTTTAAAGCTTCCCAAATTGATTGTTAGATGAGTGAAAATAATCACTATCTCCCCAAAGCCTCTCAATTTCTCTCTTCTTCTTCCTCTCTATAATTTTCTCTACACAACACTTCCACACTCACACACATATACACTCACATATACCCTACCAATCAAAATATACCATTTGTCCTCTCTAATTTAATGCCCCAACTAACATCATAAATATATATTTATCCCACTATATATATATATATATATATATATTCAAATATCACAAACCATCTCTACACACCCTTAATGAACTAGGATAATTACTCAAAAATTCACAACTTTCTATTTTGATAAAATGGTCCAAACTCATCTTATAAATATACCACTCTCTACCAATATGCACATGCCCCATAAAAATATAACTTATAACTCTACTCCACATATCATGAAAATAACATGCATGAATAGTGCAACTAAAAATATGGGTGTTAAAATTCTCCTCCCCTCTTTATAAAAATTTCATCCTTGAAATTTATTACTCATCACTTCCATTTCCATAAAATAGGTACTATTACTTCTGCCTCATCTGATCCTCCACTTCTCATGTTACTTCTTTTGGAGAATGATGACTCCACTTAACCTTCACTATTGGTATTTCCTTGTTTCTCAATTTCTTCACCTTCCGATCCAAAATTTTCATTGGCTCTTCTATGTAGGTTAGCATCTCGGAAACCTCTATCTTCGACTCTTGTACAATGTGACTTGGTTAGATCAGTACTTCCGTAACATTGATACATGAAATACATTGTGAATCGATGATAATTCCACTGGTAATGCCAATCTATACGCTAGTGGTCCGATTCTCTCTATAATCTCGTAAAAATTTCATCCTCGAAATTTATTACTCACCACTTCCACTTCCATAAAATAGGTACGGATACTTCTGCCTCATCTAATCCTTCACTTTTCATGTTACTTCTTTTAGAGAATAATGACTTCACTTAACCTTCACTATTGGTATTTCTTTGTTTCTCAATTTCTTCACCTTCCGATCTAAAATTTCCATTGGCTTTTCCATATAGGTTAGCGTCTCGAAAACCTCTATCTTCGGCTCTTGTACAATGTGACTTGGTTGGATCGGTACCTCCGTAACATTGACATATGAAATACACTGTGAATCGATGATAATTCCACTAGTAATGCTAATCTATATGCTAGTAGTCCGATTCTCTCTATAATCTCATAAGGTCCAATGTATCTCGGACTTAATTTTCCTTTCCTTCCAAATCTTAAAATTTCTCTCCATGGCGACACCTTTAAAAAGATCCTTTCTCCTATTTGATATTCCATTTCTCATCGATATTGGTCTACATAACTTTTCTGTTGATCCTGTGCCGCTTTGAGACTTTACTTGACCACTTGAATTTTATCTACAGTTTTTTGCACCAAATTTGGACCTTCAAGTTGTCTCAAACCCTTGACATCCCAACACACTAGACTTCGACACTTTCTTCCATATAATGCTTCGTAAGGAGCCATTCCAATGCTGGAATGATAACCGTTATTGTATGCAAACTCTATCAGTGGTAGATAATCATACCAGTTTCCTTTAAACTCAAGTACACAAGTTCTCATCATATCTTCTAATGTCTGAATTGTCCTTTTAGATTGTCTATTTATTTGAGGATGAAAAGCTGTGCTGAAATGCAATTTCTTTCCCAAAGCTTGTTGCAAACTTCCCTAAAAATGCGAAGTAAATCTAAAATCTCTGTCAGACACAATTGACAAAGGAACTCTGTGCAATCTCATAATTTCAGCAACATACAAAAAAGCTAACTTGTCTAATGAATCACTAGTTTGGACCAATAAAAGGTGAGCTGCTTTTGTCAATCTGTCAACTATTACCTATATGGCATCATGTTTTCTAAAAGTTTTAGGCAACCTCATAACAAAATCCATTGTAATCTTCTCCCACTTCCATTCGGGAATCTTCAACGGTTGTAATTTTTTGGCAGGTGCTTGATATTCAGCCTTGACTTACTAACAAGTTAAGCATCTTGCAGTGAACTCTGCTACATCGTTTCTCATTGTTGGCTGCCAATAGTAAGGCCTCAAGTTCCGATATATTTTAGTGCTACTAGGATGCATTGTATAAGGAGTAGAATGAGCTTCATCTATGATTTGCCTCCTTAATTCTGCATTATCCGGTATACATATACGACCATCCATCATCAATATACCATCATCCGTAACTGCAAATTGAGAATTAGTTCCAGCTTCTACTTTTTCTTTCATCATCTTTAATTACAATTCTTCCATTTAAACACTTTGGATTTGATCTCTCAATGATGGTCTAACTTGTAAAATAATAAGTAGATGATTTCTCTCAATTTTAAGTGTAGTATTCAATTGCCATAAGGCCACTAAATTGCCCATATTATAACCAATTATCCCAACTAAGCATTCCACTATTTTTCGACTTAACGCATCCGCTACCACATTTGCCTTCCCCTGGTGGTACTCAATGGTACAATCATAATCCTTCAAAACCTCTATCCATCTTCATTGCCTCAAGTTCAATTCTTTCTGAGTTGGAATGTACTTCAAACTTTTGTAGTCAGTAAAGATGGAAAATGTCTCCCCATAGAGATAATGCCTCCAAGTCTTCAATGCATGCATAATAATGGCTAGATCATGCGTCGGATAATTCATCTCATGTGGTCTTAATTGTCGAGATGCATAGGCTATCACCCTTCCAGTTTGCATGAGCACACATCCTAATCCTTACCTTGAAGCATCGGTATACACCACATAATCACCACTTCTAGTTGGTAAAGCAAGTATAGGAGCCGTAGTGAGGGCTTCCTTCAACATCTTAAAACTAAGTTGGTATTTCTCGTTCCATTGAAAAAGAGCATTCTTTTTCAATAAAGCAGTCAAAGGTCTTGCAACTGTGGAGAAATCTTTCACAAATCTTCTGTAATACCCAGCTAATCCCAAGAAACTTTGAATTTTTGTCATAGTTTTAGGCGATTCCCACTCTTGAATAGCTTTAATCTTCAATGGATCGGGCTTTACTCTTTCTCTAGACACAATATGCCCAATAAATGCTATTTGTTCCATCCAAAACTCGCATTTGCTGAATTTAGCATACAACTGCTTCTCCTATAAAATCTGTAAAGCCACTCGAAGGTACTTTTCATATTCTTCCCGACTTAAAGAGTAAACCAAGATGTTATCAATGAAAACAATAACGAACTGGTCTAAATACGGCTGGAAGGTTTTATTCATTAGGGACATAAAAGCTACTGGTGTGTTAGTCAACCCAAAAGACATCACAAGAAATTCAAAATGTCTGTATCTTGTTCTAAAGGCAGTCTTGGGAATGGAAGATTATGCTACTCACAATTGCCAATAGCTGGATCTCAAATCAATCTTCAAAAACACAGTAGCATCCTTTAACTGATCCTGTAAATTATTAATTCTGGGTAAAGGATATTTATTCTTTACTGTAATTATGTTTAGTTGCCTATAGTTAATTTATAATCTCATGCTCCCATCTTTGTTCTTCATAAATAACACCGGTGCTCCCCATGGTGAAATACTTGGCCTTATAAACCCTTTTTCCAGTAATTCCTCTAATTGCTTCTTTAATTCCTTCAACTCCAATGGTGCCATTCGATATAGTGCAATTGAAATTAGAGCTATTCTTGGTACTATCTCTATCTCAAAATCCACTTCCCTATATGGCGGCAATCTCGGTAACTCATTTAAAAACACATATGAAAAGTCTTTAACCACTGGTACATCTATCACTCTTGGGTTAATCTTTAATGTGTGAATGATGTTGGCCAAGTATGCTTTAATCCATCTTTAATCAGTTGAAAGGCTATTGTGGAAGAAATTAAACATGCAAAAATGGTTTTTCTCTCTCCCACTAACACTAGCTTTTCTTGTCCTGAAATCTCAATGGTCACTTCCTTGGTATAACAGTTCACCATAGCATAATGCTTGGATAGCCAATTCATGCCCAAAATAACATCAAACTCTTTTAAATTAATCACCACCAAGTCAGAATATAAAGTCCTACCCTATATTTCTATAAGACAAGCTCTAACTATTATATTAACTATCACCATACCCCCAGTAGGCATAGATACACACATATTATATCTTAATGCTTCAATGGTGCCATGTACTTTTAATGCAAATTCATATGATATGAATGAACATGTGGAACCAGAGTCTACTAAAATAAATACTTCATAACTAAGGATCATATATATACCAGTGACAATATCTAGTGCAACTTGTGTTTCTTGCCTCATGATGGCATACACCCTAGCTTGACTTTATGTTTGTCCAATGGATCCCGTAGGTGTAGAAGTACTAACTTCATTCCCTCTTCCACGTCCTCTTCCTCGACCAATTTGGAGGGTATTTTCACCCATACTACTTTGCCTCGACATTTGAGGTCCCTCAGCATTTCTTCTCACTGGATAATCTCTAATGATATGTCCAGGTCGGCTACAATAATAGTAAACAATCACTCCAGACCCTCAGCATTCTCCAGAATGAAATCTGCCATATTTATTGCATGTGGAGGCAGATACACTGCTCATCGGTCTACTTCTTCCTCCCTCTCTTCTATTACCTGCTCTTCGAAATCCTCTACCGGAACTACTCCTAGTTGATTGAGTAGGTCGACTAGACCCTCGACCTCAAAAAATGCTTTGTTGAAAGCTAAAACCTCTGAAGGATGATCCTCCACCGATTCTAAATAAAGAGGAAGGAGTGAACACACCGGTAGTCTTTTTCTTTTTAACTTTTACCGTGTGTAATCCGCAAGTGCACAGAATCATATCAGGTAGTAAATAAAGATATCGTCCCACAGAGATTGTAGATTGATTATTGCAATACTAACTATGTTTATTTGTTTAGATAATGAAATAGAGTTGAGATTCTTTAGAAATTTAACCAAATGAACAAAGGCAAAATTCAAATTCAAACAAATATTAAAAGCTAGGGTTCTTATTCTCAATTGGACCATTTCAAAGGATTGATTAACCAATTAGGTCTACACTAGTTCTAATTCATTTTGAAGGGATCTTAAAAATTATAGATTTTCCTCTCAAATAAGCCTATAATTAATTGGAGATCAATCAACACTAAGTTCACTGGCTCTCACCAACCTAATGCTTTTTAATTCCAATTTTAAACACACCTTTAATCAATATTTATCCACTTAATTGTCTCTCAACTAACTAAGTAACCAATAGGTCATTGCCTATTCCTATAAAACCTATCTCTCGATTAAGCCTGTAGTGTCAATTCAATTCTAAGGTGATCAGTCCTAAAATGACATTTAGTACAACAACAACTAATGAATTAAATATAGCAACCTAACAATAATCACAATAAGCACATGGTCAATTTAGAATAAGAACCCTAAAAAGGATTTAACTACTCATGTTAAGACTAAAAAAACAAAGAAGAAATGAAAATCAATCTGAACATTATAACTATTAAATAAAAATAAGATATAAGAAAAACCCCTTTCAAACGATGTCAGGAAGCCTTGCTCTTCTAACTTCAAGCCAAGTATCACCTCTACTAAGCAAAACAAATGAAAAATGTATTCTGAAGAATAAAGAGAATAGAAAACTAAACCAAAACTAAAACTAAAGAGAAAAACTCTCTAAAAGAAAAACAAAAGGTTCTATTTAAAAGACCAAGTTTTCTAGTGAAAAAGGTTATTTAAACACTTCCAAACTCTATCTAAACATAGGCTTAAAAGATGAGCTTCTATTTATCCAAACTCCAGCTGAAAATCCACTTTTGATTACCTGCCATATCATTATGCATGGGTACGCAACATTTGGAATCAAAATAATTTTGAAATCATGAATTCAGGCATGGCTGTACGCATGGGTGTGCACTGGAATATGGGCAAGCGCATGGCCATGTGCTCTGTTGACTGTCTCTTTCTCCATTCAGGCATGGGCAAGCACATGGCCATGCACACATGCACATGGGTGTGTACATGGCCATATGCACTGGTGCGAAACTGACTTCCAACTTTAAGCTTAAATCTTATCCTTATCTCCAAGCCCTATCTCCATCTCTTCTCAAATGCATCCTATAACCACAAACTAAAAAAAAAAATTACCTATTTAACACAAAATTACTAAAATTAAAATAAAATAATAAAACTGACTAAATTAACTAAAAACTAACTAAACAATGCAATTCTAAACTAAATATGCAATAAAATAAAGTGCTAAACACATGCATATTTCACACTCATCAAAATTTCCCCACACTTGAGCCTTTGCTTGTCCTCAAGCAATAACAAGAGAACAACCTATTTATACAAAGAACTAACATCATGAGTAGTTTTCAACTTAAGGAACCATCCTAATCTCCCCTTAATACAGAGCTTAAAAACTGAAAATCAAAGCAATAACTCATAACCAAGAGCATAACAATTACCAAGTACAAAGCAAACTCCCTCGTCGAATTCATGAAAAAGCATAATTAATAACCAAAAAAAAATGAAAGTAGGCATGGAACACTAGCATTCAAGTAGTTCTTTTATTAATAACACCAAAAAGACACACAATTTATTCCTTAGAATCTCCCTATTGTAGTATCCCCTACCTTTCCATATTACTCAATGTGGATACCTCAACAAAGTTCTTTGGATACTCATACCCTTTGTAGAGCATTGGAGTATATGTACGAGTGCATTTTACGCTCCATCTCACTTAAGGAACTTATTTATTTACTTATTTATTCTTTATTAAGTGCCCATATATATGTGAACTACATGCAATATTTAAATCTCTACAAACACCCTTCTCAACTATCAAGCACACTATTTTAATCACTCAATGAAGGAGTAAATATTAAGTTCATTAAAATTTAAAAATTCTTAATCACAAGTTATTCCTCGAATTTAATAATCCAAACCAAGCATTAAAAGAAGATTAACATACTTACTCAAGGAAAACACACTAATGACATTAACTCTTAGCACAAATAGGCTCAAAAACTCAAGTGAAATGTCTTTTATTCATGCAACAATACACAAAGATGCAACATAAAATAAAAATAAAAACAGAAAAATAAAGGAGAAAGAAAACTCCCCTAGTCAGATGCATTCGAGGATGAAGTTTTTGGAACTATGATCTCAACAGATGGCTCTGTTGATGCCTTAGTTCCTTTGCTTTGAGAGATTAATTGCTTCAGCTCTTTCACTTCAGCCATTAGATTTTCCATCCTTGCGTCTCTTAGGGTCTCATAAACTTCAAACTTGGTGATTACCTCCATCATCATGGTACCAAACCTTTGATCAGTTTTGTTCGCCATATCCTCTATCTTTTTTTCGACTCTCTCCATACTATCTTCAAATCTCTTCCTTTTTGCTGCTCTATTCTTTTTCTTTGCTTTGGCTTTACCATCCTTTTTATTCACCCTTGCATTACCATGAGGCACTTGAGGTTTGACATCTTCTTCTTCCTCTTCACTGACGTCATCAAAGTTTTCCACCACCTTTGGTAGAGGGACATCTCCATGTCTCAAAGCGGTTTGATGTAGTTGGTAGCATCTTCTATTATCCGCCTCTTCTAGCCTTCCAAAGTCTATGATTACTTCATCTTTGATCAGAAAGTTCTCATCAAAGATTTGACGTTCCAATAGTGCAAGAATGGTAAGCTTCCTTAGTACAAAGTGTATGGCCAAGCCCGTGATAATATGGACCATAGACATCAGTGCTTTTTGTCCCTGCACAACTGCTACGTAGAACGAAACACAAGATATGCACTATTCACCTTACGGTTAGTAGCCATGCACTACATCAAGAATAGTTCATCAGGCATAACCTTTGTACTCTCATTCCTACCACAAATGGTATGTGCTATGAATTTATGCATCAACAAATATGAGTGACTATCAATTAGACTACTAACCATAGTGTCTCCATGACTTATTCTATCTCTCTTAGTAATTTCAGCCCAAAATCCAATCATATTAAATTTGGGAGGAGGGTAACAAATATCCCCTTTAGAGAAATCAAAAATTTTAGTCATGAGATCATAATCGAACTCATATTCTTTTCTAAAGAATCTACATGAAAAAATTCTCTGTTCTTCATCTTTGATTTTCAAAATGGTGTAGAATTCAACAGTCAATTTATAAAATATATTATATTTCACTATTTTCAACTTAAACCAGCCTAGCCTTTTGAACAATACATTCACAAAATCATGCATTCTAATATCCTTCATGAGTTAATCATCAAAGTATTTAGGCATGCACATGTTTCTTTTACTAAGAGAACAGAATCTCTTACCTTCTTCGTCTGAAAAAATAGGGAAGAAAGCCTCATACTCATCTTTGAGATCCGTTGGCTTAGGTCTTATCTCCATTGGTATCTTTCCTTTTGTATTAGACCTTCGGCTATTGCTGGACATGCTAATTGAACCCATTAAACAGCAAGAAAATAATTGCAGAGAATTTAATTGAGAGAAAAATATAGAGAATGCAAAAGTTCTGCAAATTAAAAAAACCCTATGTCTATAAATAAACGAATGAAATTAGAGATTTACAAGGATTACATAACTCATCTCCTAATCCTATATGAAAAGATGAATTTTATTGAAAAATAAACACTCACTATCCTAATAGAGAAAGGACAAGTAAATTAGACTCCTAAAAACTAAAAACAATTAAAATAACATAAAATAAAAATAAATGAAAAATAACAAAATTAAATTCGAAAAATTTTATTTTTTCTCCCCCCACACTTAAATTTTGCAATGTCTGCATTGTAAAAAAAATTGAAAAAATTTTCGGGTGTGTGCATGTATAGGTCGCACGCCCATGCGCATGGGCGTGTCGGCCTCGCACTTGGCACAGCCAACGCTCGCACGCCTATGCACATGGGCATGCTTGCGCTGGCACAAAACAGGGCAGTTTGACATGCCCATGCGCATGGGCGTGTTAAACACCTCTAAAACACCAAAAATTGCAAAATTAAAGTAAGAAATCATAGGAATTGGAACAAGAACACATTTAACATTATAAAATTAACCACATTACATAATTGTACTTAAAACCAAATAAAAAAAATATACATCAAACTCAAATAAAATAAAGTACAAAATAAAAATAAAAACATAACATAACATTGGACTACTCTTCCTCAAGGCCTCAATTGCCATATCCCGGATCTTGTGGAGGATAAGGAGGTGGAAAGAAGTTTTGCGCATGGAAAAAGGCCATCAAACTGTGATTCATCATATGCATCTCATGACGCATGCCTTGTGCCAATGAAGTGAGTTCACCAACATTTGCATCAATTACTCCGACTTGTAATTCCAAATCATCCATTCTCCTCATGACATCCTGGATGTCTTCGCTTTCCTCTTCTTCTTCCATTGCTTGTGGAGGTGGAGGATGAACAAGATTGAAGAAGTTAGGTCCCTCCTTTGTAACCATTCCCATTGCTTCTATCATTGGAAGATCAATCAATAAAGGTACCTTGAGCTTTTGAAAGGGGAAGTTGTCAACATCAAACCCCACATAGCAAGCAATGTTTGTTATTAACCCACCAACCTTTATGGCACCGGATGACTTATTGGAAAAATCCTTCAATTTAAGAGCTAATACATGACAAATATCCAATTGAATGTTATTACACATGCAATACAAAATAGAGAGCTCGATTATGGTCACTACCGAATCACCATCTTTCCTTGGGAATAAAGAATGTGCCATCAACCTATGAAGGTACTTGAGAGCCGGAGATTGAATTCGGGATTCTTTAGCCGCTCTTGCTTCATAAGCAACATCCCTTTGGCCGGTTATCTCCTTCCAAAATTTATCCCTATCGAATTGAACCGTGGTATTTTAATTGGGTGGGAAATTATATGCATCGTTATATTTAAACATACCCATTGTATGTTCCCTATTTCCAAACAGGAATGACATCAATAAGGAGTTTTCATCAAAGTGAAAGGAAGACAATAATTCACAAGTGAGTTGAACATAGGTGGGGTATTGTACTGAAACACAACCTTCCGACTCTATTCTAGCAATGTACATGTTTACTTCTTCAAACAAAACCACTTCTCTCAAAGCATGAGCACTTATATACCTATTAGGAATAAATTTCCTAGAAAGCAATTCTTCATATTTCTTACGTTGCCCCTCATGCCCGAATTCAATTTCAGGAGGGAAGGGTCTTACCATTAAGTCTTCATTAGCTCTACCTGGATTGGAAGAGCTTCCTCCTCTTGTCCTTTTGGACCTTAGCTTTACTTTCTTGGTGGCATATGTCTTCCTCCTTGGCTCTCTCTTCATTGATGAAGATGAAATTTAAGAACTTTGCTTGAGAGAAATTCGGTTAGAGAGAGAATTTGCTAGAGAGAAAGAATTTGTGTAGAGAATGAGGGAATTAAAATGTGTAGGAAGAGAAAAGGGGATGGTGTTATTTATATAGAGGAAAGTGAGAATTAAAAATGAATAAACATGGAGAATTAAAAAATTGGGAAGAGAAAAAGTAGTCAAAGATGGAGTATTCAATGTATAGGAAATGGTAAGTGTTGGGAAATTGAGGAACCCTATAATTTAGGAAGTAAGAAATGTTGGGAAGATGAAAAGTGTGTGGGAACTTGCAAGATTTTGAAGTTGGGTACATTTTTTATGCAATTTCTGTCTTCTAGTGAACAAGAACCCGACAGGTCATATGCCCATGCATATGGACGTGTGCCTGTGTTAGCCATTTTGGGCATTGGCAGGCACGACCATGCACTTGGCCGTGCCTGCCTGTGTCTTAGGCACACGACCATGTGCATGGTCGTGCCTGGTTTATCCATTTTTGCCCTGTTTTGGCATGCCCATATGCATGGGCGTGCTAAAACTCAAAATTTCTGTTTTCAACTTGCAATTTAGGGTACATGACTACGCTACAAAGTGTGCAACTTCTTTATTAGCTCAAAACAAGAAAGACTCTAGGATTAAACACACATTATGTAATTACAAGCACTAGACTCCCATATAAAGATATACTTACAAACATCTTTAAGCGCTCCTCTACATCTTCAAATCTTTGAGTTGCTAAAGCTTTCACTCTCCACTTCCTACAAAATAATTATACAAAAACTCAAGACTTAAAACACACAATGAGAATAAAGAAAA
>CATIWO010289743.1:0-27632 GCA_949673435.1 Macaranga tanarius | reverse complement strand
GACGCACGCCCAACCACAGAGGCGCACGCCTCTTACCTACAGGAAGAAGAGGCGCCACGTGCTAATGGAGAGGCGCACGTGTCTGTGGCAAGCTCTGGGCGGTGCACGCTTGGCTACCGAGGCGCACGTGTCTGTGATACTCAGACGCACGCTTGTTCGATCAGGCGCACGCCTCTGTAACCCAGAAACGCGAAAAATAGACTGAAATTTGAAGAAAAACGGCTCTAAATTCAAAATCCATCATTTAACGTATAAAGGATCTTCTGTAACTTAAAAATATACTTAATACTTGCCTCATGCAACTTCAAACATTCCAGAACAATTCAGTATACAAAAACAAAGCATTTACTTCAAAAATCTAACTCAAATATCAACCGGAAATCAAACGTAAAACAAAACTTCCACTCACTGTTTTCTCCAGCTGATTTCCTCTTCTGTTTGTTGAAGTTTGCTTCTGAAACTTCCAGACAAAAGCTTTCCTCTTCTGTTTCCTCCTTTCTTCTTCTTCCTCTTTCTCTTCTCTTCTCCCGTTTCTTTCTTTTGTTTTGTTTTGTTTTGTTTCTTCTGCAGAAGAAGACTTTGCTTCCTTTCTTCTTCTTATCCAATTCTTTTCTTATTCTTATCTTCTCTTCTTTTCTCTTAATCCCTCTTCTTTTATTTCTTTCAATTTCGTCCTTAAACCTCCTTTAGTAACATCAAACTTTGATGTCTGATAACATGTCCGCATTAAGTGCTTATCTCAAAACACTAGAATGCCTTATCAATGTCAATTCCATGCCACATGCTTATTCGATATCAATTATTGACTTATTTACTAAAGAATCAAATTCCAAATCATATTTCAGAACAGTGGCAATTAACTCTTAAATCATCAAATTTGATTAACAACAGTAATCACATTCTTAATTCATAATCATGAACAGTAATCCAGGACACGGATGTTACAATAAATCTAGGCCCAACCCTCAGCAAAATAAAACTAGCCCTCTGGCTCAATGATAATTCTGGTGACACGCTCAAAAGGGTGTAAAATGGCTGGAAGCAAAAAGCCAAAATGATGCATCCACAAGACTGCATCACACCCATGCAAGGGTGACCTGGACATCCAGAGAGGTGGCATAATAAATGCAGAAAATGAAACAGATACTGTCATCTAGCTCCTCTCGCATGGATGAGACTCGTGCATCAGCTCCTATAGGCAGAACAGTAACCTTAAACACTAACTCTGCATATGCAACATGGCACCCGATATACCGCACTAGGGTCTCTGCAGGGGTAACTTCATAGACCATGGTAGCCCACTATACAGCCATGTTGAATGCTAGTCTATCACTAAGCTGTGAAAAATATTTTAAAAATAGTGGTGAGTAATTCCGAAAGAAATTACCCAGTGAGCAGCTAGTATAATTTTTAAAGCAAAAGCATTTATCCAAAATATGCTCAATTTCAAAATGCAGCAATCATTGTAAAGCTGATAAATACTCACAAACCTACTGCCTCATCAAAGTAAACCATTTTATAATAAACCTTTCTTTCACAAGGCATTTGGAAAAAGATTCCCATTACATGAGAATTAATTAAATACTTTTAATAAAAATGCGAATCCAACAAAATCAAGAATATAAAATTCCTTTTTCTAAATAAAGCTCAAAGCTATTTAAATCAACATTTAAAATTCATGACTTCCTTTAAGGGTTTGCCAAAACAAATCACAACAACTTTGGGTATAAAATGCTTACTTTTATTGGAATGCAAAGAATCCACCAAAACCCCAAAAGTTCTCACATATATAAAGCTGACAAGCTTAAATCCACAATTGTAAATAATATAAAATCTCATAAATTATTCGTTAACACGAACAAGTTCTATACTTTGATTTATTATATGTTTTCACATCAATTTCTATTAGAGTTGAGAGTTTCGATCATTTTCATATTTAGTAATACACTTATTCATATCATTCTCAAATGATAATTCATATTGTTATCTTATAATAGATAACTCTTAACCCTTCCCCGAAGGAAACAACAATATATAATAACTCTCTCTCACATCATCTTAATATTCTTTCTGTGGCTTACACGAGCTAAAACACATTTTATTTTTATCAATATCATCATATGCATTCATATAAACCACAAGGATTCGCCCCAAAGGCACCTCTGAATCCCTGCGCTGTCCCAAAGACAGTTATCAATCGAGTGGCCAGCTCATTATTCCCAACTCATCCCATATATATATACATATATACTCTCATATAATTACATTCTCATGATCAATTATTCATATTATTAATATTGTAAGACTTGCAATATTTACATTTTTTGCAAAGGCAACACTCTTGCCAGATTGGATATTCATTATCGATTATTCACAATGATTTAGTCTCTTTGTCTGATACTTCACAACATACGGTAATTTAGGTATCTTTTATTTATTAATACAGACTTATCAATAATTATCAAGAATTATCAAAACTAAAGAATTAATCTCATTTTCTGATGTTTCCAAAGTTTTTAGAACATTACTCTATGGTTTGGTTCATCGCTGCATTTCAAATAAAGTGTAAACGGTCATAATCGGACGCATTACAAGTCACGGAAGTGTGAGCACTGTGCAAGGGCACCGACTTCCTAAGCGGAGGCACCGACCACGCGCCATAGAGGTACCGACCACCGGCGGAGGCACCGCCTTCCCAAGCAGAGACGCCGCCCTCTCTCACTCCCGGAGGCGTCCCGTCTTCTCATGGTAAAGGCGTCGACCACCCTCATAGAGGCGCCACCTAATGTTGCAGAGGCACCACCTACTAGGTCAGAGGCGCCGCCCTCTGGCCTTCTGGGTCGATACTCAGCAGCAGAAAATTTGACCAAAAACTCAATTTTACACAATTTTGATCATACCCGAAGTTTACATACCAATTATAAACTAAAATTAAACTTATAAATAACTCAAGATCATCAAAATCCAGCCTAAATCTACAATTTTAAGCATCAATTTACCCATAATTTAAAACCAAAGACTTAGAAAAATAAAACACATAACTTCAACAAAAATCACCACTCGCCACTTTCTCCAGCCGAAAATTATGCTCTTCTTGATGATTTCCGAATTTCTTTAGCTCAAAACACATGCTTCTTCTCTTCTTTGCTTCTACTATCTCCTTCTTCCTCTTCTTCTTTTCTTCTTCTCCCACCATACTTTTTACTATTGAGAGCTAACAATTCTCTTTCTTCCTCCTTTGGTCCTTCTTCTTTTCTTTCTTTCCTTTCTAATTCACTTACTTCCATTTGTTACACTTTAATCCTTTCTTTCTTTTCAATTTCATCCTTCAAATTCTACTCAATTAAATCCAATTTTAATGTCATATATTTTATTCTCATAAATTTCTCACCTCAAAATGATAAAATCTCTTAACAACTTAAATTTAATACCACATGATTAATTTCTATCAAATATCAACTTAATTGCAAAATAATCAACTCCTAATCATTTATTCAAACAATTGACAATTAACTCCAATAAATATTCATTTAATATAATTAAATAAATATTTTTTAATTATCATTAATCCAAAATAATCTGGTTCTAGGACACGGATGTTACACTTTTTCACTTAGATAATTGTGATATTTTTCGTAATATTTAAGGGTTTGTGGTTTGATTTTATTTGTATTTTAGTACCCTACTCAGTAATATTATTAGAGATATATGATATAATATTAAAATAATATGAATATTTAATAGTAAAATTATTTGATAAATAGTATATCATTCAACTAATTAAAATAAATTCATAAAAAATAAAAATGAAATATATTTTTAATTTTGTTAGGAATAAAAACATTATTTTTAAAATAAATTTATAATATTTTTAAAAGTATCTAAATAGTTATATTGATGGTAAATCATATGTAAAATATTTTTATTAGCGAAAGGCAATGTTATTTTAAAATTTTATTATAAAATAATGACAGTATTAGTTGAGAGAGTATTAAAGTGTTAGAAAATAAAATCACATATCTTTAAATGTTACGAAAAAAACCATAAACTTTTAAATAAAAATACATCTAATCATAGGGTACTTTTTTGTATTTATTCCTATTTTCAATTATTTCACTTTTCCATAAGAATAGTTAATGATTCTCTCTAATTTGCTATTGATGTTGCATTATTAGTAAAAATAAGTTTCCTAAATATATCTATTGCTTTGTATGAGTCAGAGATTGACGAAGCTATAGCGTAGTTGTATAATGCTTGTGGTGTTGAAGATTTTGCAACCATTCTCAGTAATTGTAAAACTCCTTTGTGGCTTTGTCTTTCATCGTAAGAGAAGAATAAATAGGACCCGAAGTAGAACATTGTTGATTAGTTACTTGTTATGATCAAAGCATTGAGAAACATTTTAATGGCTTCATTGAAAGTGTTAAATTTAGTAAGGCCAAATACTCACTTTCACCCCTGAACTTTACCCTTTTGGTCTATTACCCCCTCAACTTTCAAAATTACCTATCACACATCTGAACTTCTATTTTAGGCCTATATCACATATGATTAACCATTTTTAAATTTTATAAGACCTATGTATTGACAGCGTGGACAAGCGCTTAAATGAATGTAAAAGAAAAGCGCGTTGGTGGGATTTTAGCATTTGACATGGATATTTAAAGTCTCTTTACATATACTAAAAAAAAATTTCATCTTTCCCTAATTTTTTTGCATTTTCTTTTGCTAATTGCTTCCTTCTTCCTCCATCCATTTTTTGTATCAAAGAAATTAAATAAAGTTACCACCCATTTATATCCTTGAAGAGCATCACCTTATTCATTCATTTTTTATATCAACTATTCTAGAGAACCAAAATCTGTATCAAAAGCCCAACCAAGGGAACCATGTGATGTGAATCCAAGCACCAAAAATAGTAAAATGCAATCCAAAATGTTTGAGAGTCAAAAGAAGGCTCAAATGATGATAAAAAATATGGAAAAGTGGCCTAAGAAACTACCACCATGGTTACACCACTTGAGGAGGTCAAATTAATATCAAATGAGCAAGCAATAGCATCAAGTCTTAGCTACTCTCATAGCCCAAGCTGCTCTAGCAGCCGGTCCTATCTCAGCATAGGATTCCTTTTTGAGTTCAGTTTCAAATGGGTTCAATGCATGTAGAAACATCTCTTACATGTCTCAAATATGTATCTAACCCCATTTTCAACCTAAATACATATAAATAAGTATATTAAAGTGTCAATAATAAATTAGTATTACATATATATCAATTTTATATTAGTGGGGTGTTTAATACACTTAGTGGGCATAATTATGGTTAGTGGCTATTTTGGCTAAATGTAATCCTATATTTCTGTATCTAAATTAGTAGTGTGAGATTGGCCTTAATATCTATATAAATAAGGTCATTTTCTTGTATTGAAAGAACTTGAATGATGAAATATCAATAAAAGTTAGAGTGTTTTCTCTTTATGGTTGCAAAACTATGTATTCTTATCAAATTATATATTTGTGGCAAATGTCCTTTTTTGACTTATCAATCTATTTTCAGGCTGTAAATTGTGGTATCTTTTCTATAATCTTTGTTTCTTATTTGTTATTAATTCAAGGGGTCAAAGTTTTATATAGCTTTAGTTGTTTGAACTAACTAAATATGAGGTGAAGGTTTTCAATGCTTGATTTTGAACTTGATTTGAACTTTCTTTGAGAGTGTGGGATGAGGTTCATGTGAATGAGTGTTAATTTTTCAATCTATATGTTTCATAGCTCGTTAGCTATCGGGACTTATGGTTGCCAAGTTGGTGTTTTCATATCACCATGGTTCTCTGATTTAACCTGCTCATACAATATACAAAAAAACTTTCATAACGCCATTAAATTAAATAATTAAGGGGAAGATTATAAAGTGTAGTTGAAAAAAATGTACAACGGAGGCAAGGCGATTGACATAGTCTAATTGTATAGTGAAAAGCAGCATCCATAGAGATATAAGGAGAAGTTTGATTAAAATTGAAGAACCTACAGCCAAGTTTAGAAACATATAATTGAGATAGCTACCTGGATGTTGAAAAATACAACAACTACAGGAATTAAAAGGAATTGAAAATACATTAAAATTTTGCCATTTTTTAATCAACAAAGGGTCTTGTCTCACAAATTCTTTATAGCTAACTGTAAATAATAAACTTCAATTGTCGCGTTGCATAAAAATAATCACTAAGAAGAAAGTAGTATTTAGTATTGATGTGATTTGAAAAAAAGATATACATGAATATAATTTATTCCAAATAAAGTCAATAACTGTAAAATCTAATATAAAGCAGACAAATTTTAAGCCAAAAATAGCAAAATGAAGAAGAAAGATGCAATCTTCGATCAAGAAAATGAATGAATTAACCTCCACCATTAAACTTGATAGAGCTCTGCAACTTAATGACAGAAGAAGAATTGCCTTTCTCTATAGCTTCATTAAGAGCCTTAAGAGACTTTTTGCAATTAGTAATGTAAGTCTGGTAATGCAGCTGAATTATCTCGCTGCTAATAATAGGTTTAAGACCATTATAGCTTTAGGTGGATCAAGTAGAGTAATTTTCTTCAATCCGTGCAATTGACTAATCCCAACCACCACAGCCGCCGCCTTGAAGACGAAGCTCACAGTGTTTCTCGTCACATGAAAATAGAGAGCCATGGGATTGTAAAGTGAGTAGTGAGTGAGCAAGCGAGTAGAACCAAATGAATCAGTGTGCATAACGCAAGTAGCAGGTAGTTTATAAAACCTAGCTAGGTAGCTACATAAGTTATTTGGGATTTTAGCGATTTAGGTAAAAAAAGGTCTTTTACTTTTTTGACCTTGTAATGTCTTACTATAATAAAGAGTTACTATTTGTCCTGACATGGATGTCCACATCATCATATTTTTTAACATGTCAGTGCACGTTCCTTAGACACGATCACCTGCCTTAAATCAGGGGTGATATAGGCCCAGAATAGAAGTTCATATGTATGATAGGTAATTTTAAAAGTTGAGGGTTCAATAGACCAAAAGGGTAAAGTTCACGGGTGAAAGTGAGTATTCGGCCAATTTTGTAAGCAATGGCCATATGTTGATATGTTATAGGACTTGTTCTTTATTTGCAAGCTTGTAGTAGAATATGGAGTTATGAAATGAAAGAAAAAAAAAATATAAGTGTGTGCATGGTACTTAACAATTGATGAAAATATTTAAAAAATGAAATTAGAAGAAAATAAAATATGTAGTACCTTGGTTAGAGTTGTTGAAAAAAATATACCTCAAAGATATTGATAGAAATGATTTGACATTATTTGTAAAATGCCACATCAACTACCTATAACATGCTTTCTATAAGTATGGGCTAATTTGTACTTATGAAATCTATCTCTTCTATTGCTAAGACTGAGCATCGGTCGGTTTCGGTTGATTCGATCAAAAAACCACCAAAATCGACCAAGGAAGAATTGTGACCGAAACCGAACCGAACCAGAGGAAAACCAAACTTAACCGAACCAACTCGGTTCGGTCGGTTAACCGATTTTTTTTAAATAAAATTTTTATTTTTTTAATTGTTTTATAATATTTTTAAGCTTATTATTTAATTATATAACTAAAAAAATATTTTTTATTTATAATTTTAATATTTATATATAATTTTTTCTAATTAATATATTTTATTTAATATTTTTATAATAAATATATATGTGAGTCAGTCGGTTCAGTTATTTTCAGTTTTCCAACTTGAAAATCGAAACCGAACCGAACCTATCGGTTATATTATATATGTTCAAAAACCAAAATCGAACCAAACCTATATATAACAGAATCGAACCAGTCGGTTCGGTTCGGTTAGTCGGTTTTCGATTTTTTTGGCTCACCCCTATCCATTGCCTAATGGATAATTCATATCTGTTTTTTTCTTGGAAAATGGAAATGACCTAAAGTTTTAATAAGGATTTTAATTTTTTTAAACAAAATCCCTCATTCTCAATAAAAAAAATATATACACACCTATTTGGTTGAGAAGGTAAAAATTTTAAAAATTTTAAATAGGAAAAAATGATGTCTAAATAGAAGTTGCATAGTTGATTAAGAAAATGATAGTAAAAGTAAAGAGATGTTAAACGTAGGGCTGAGCATCGGTCTGTTTCGGTCGGTTCGGTTAAAGAACTATCAAAACCGACAAAGAAAGAATTGTGACCGAAACCGAATCGAACCAGAGAGAAACCGAACCAAACCAGAGAGAAACTGAAATTAACCGAACCGACTCGGTTTGATTCGGTCGGTTATTCGGTTAACCGATTTTATTTTTTAAGTAAAATTTTTATATTTTATTTATTATTTTATAATTTTTTAAACTTATTCTTTAATTATATAACTAAAAAAATATTTTTTATTTATAATTTTAATATTTATATATAATTTTTTCTAATTAATATATTTTATTTAATATTTTTAGAATAAATATATATATTTAAGTCAGTCGGTTTGGTTATTTTCAGTTTTTTAAATTAAAAACCGAAATCAAACCGAACCGAATCAGTCAGTTCGGTTCTGTTAGTCGGTTTTCGGTTTTTTTTTTGCTCACCCCTGTTTAAACGGTACCACTTTCAAACATTTTTAATAAAAGGAGGAAATAATAGTGGTTTAAGATGTATAAACAAAACGTTTTGAGTTCCATAGCTATCTAAGATGTATTGTGGAACCGATCATTATCACTCATTTAACATTTCTTTCTGTTGAGCCAAAATTGATTTATAGTACAAAATTTTAGAAGAGCTGTATAAGCAAAAAATTGTCACATGGCACAATTAGTATGGCGTGACAAATTCTATATTTTTAGCTTTTATGTATTTTATATAGATAAAAACTACATGGTTATGTTTATTTTCTCAAAAGCCTTAACTCTAGATACTAAATACTATCTAGTAGTTGATTAAAATATTAAAATATTTATTATTTTTAAATTTTATATAGAAATTTAAATATATATTATTATCTTTATTATGTAAAAAGCAGAAATGTCATTGATAGAATTTAATGTTAATTAAAATATTAAATAGTTATTATTTTTATTATCTAAATATAAAATTTAAAATACATATTTTTATCTTTATTTTTTAAGAAAGAGAAAACTCTTTGATAGACTTATTATACTACGAAAAAAATTGAGGTTAAGCAATATTATTATAAAATGAAAAAATGACTTTATGTTTTGCATGCTATAAATGTGAACTACAGATATATATACACACCATTTGATAATACATGCAGAAATTTATCAAAGATTGTGCAAATTATAATATTTTTATTAAAATTAAAAATTAAAAATTAAAAATTAAAAATAAATTTACAATAAGTCACTGATATATATTTTTTTTTAATCCAACAGACAATTAATATATTAGTAGAACCCACACTAGAAAAAAATTGAGTTTAGGGAATGTTTAAAATCATCCCCAAAACTTCAAAATATTATCCTCTATAGTTTTAAAAGTCGTCCTCAAGTAGTGTCCTTATTGTCCTCATTCTCTATTTTATAGGAGACAATAATTATAATGTCATCCCATTTAACAGAACGATTGTCATCCTTATTTTAGAAAACAAATGTCCTCTTTAAATATAAGGATGACTATTGTCACCGTAAAAAGGGACGACCATCGTCCATATAAAATAGGATGATTATTGTCCTTGACAAATATTATCTATAAATAATTAATAAGAAAAAATAAAAAGAATATATTAGTCATTATAAAAAGGATATAAAATTAATTAGTTTTATTTTATTGTAAAATTAATTTCTTTTTAAAGTCAATAAAAAAAATATATATATTAGTTATTATATTTAACATTAACTAATTTGTGTCAAATTTTTATTGCATAATTTATACTAAGTATATTTTCTCTTTATTAATTAAATAAATGTAATATATAGTTAAATTAGGAATGTACTAATAAAATTAATTGGATCAATCTTTTTTAAGGAAATATTGTATTATATAAAATGAATTAAAAAAAAAAAAAAAGGAGCTAAATCCTCCATTATAGAAGGGAGAGCACAGGATGGGACTTCCTCCACAAGAATAAATCTTCTTTTAGAGTTGGAGTGCACACAGCTAATACATGGACAACCTTATAGCATTCTCTAGGAGCAAAATAAAAATTAATATCTTGAAATCATCAAGAAAAAAAAAACAATATCATCATAAATGAAATGAGTAATAACAAAGACAATAACAACATTATCCGATTCGACCACGAATTGTCTAAAACTCGATTCCTATGCAATAGAGATGCCATACAGTATGGCCTGAGCTTCAAGAACTTCAATACTGCAACTTGAATTGACCTTTTTTTAACAGACAACATAACATCACCATTATTGTTAAATATACTGAAACTAGCACAAAACTAGTTCTGAGAAGTGGCAGTATTAGTATTCAATTTAAAATAGGGATAAGTAAAAAAAAGTACTCTATGATTAGACACTTTTTTATTTAAAGGACTGTGGTATTTTTCATAATATTTAATAGTTTTTGTTTGATTCTACTTACATTTTAGTACCCTACTCAATAATAGTATTAAAAATATATCATGTAAAGTTAAAATAATATAGATATTTAATAGTAAAATTATTTATTAAGTAATATATCATTCAACTAACTAAAAAAAATTCACAAAAAATAAAAATAAAATTGTCAGCACTCAAATTTTAGACTACTGAATAACACATTTAAAACCCAATGATGAACACCAAATTATAGGAAATACACATAAAATGACAGTTTGGCAGTAATTTGAACTAAAGCCCATTTAACTTAAGTCTAAGTCAAACTTTTAATTGAGTCTATTAAGCCCAGAAGTACAGCCCAATTTATACAGGCTCAGTCTGGCGTTACTAAAAAGCCCATATAAAGGATAATGAGAGATCTAATCTTATCACTTTTAGAATTAAGTTGATCACATCATGAATAAAATATAATTTCATCTTAAAAGATAGGATAAAGATTTATCTTGGATAAGATAAAGCTCTATCCTGGATAATATAAAGCTCTATCTAGGATAAGATAAAGAGATCATTAAAGGAGATTAAATTTAAATTAGATTAACAATTATTTTAGTTTATCTTTATATGCCTATAAATAGAGCTCCTACAGGAGCATTTGGGAGGACTTTTTGCAGAGAGCAATTTACAAAGAAAAAATATTGGGTCCACATTTTCTTTAGGTTTAGTGACATTAATTAAAATTTGCTAGATTTAGGTGGTAATTGTGAGTTTGTTTTTAACATCCACTTCACAAAAATATATCTAAGAAACCTTTGCTGGAGTTATGTCATTCTGTGATCGAAGTATCATTCTACTATTGAAGTGTCATTCCTGGCCACATAAGGTGCCCTGAGGGTTCTACAATCAGGTTCTACGTCTTTTTTCTTTTTTCTATTTTTGTGCATTTTTTTCTCTCTTCTTTTTTCTTTTTTTTTTCTATTCAACTTTTTCTCATTTTTACATGTGATTTTGAGTTATTATGAATTTCTATCCGTTTATTTATTTATTTTTTTAACTTTTGGATCTCATTTTTTATTTAGAGGTTAAAAAGTAACATTTGAAAAGTATTTGTTTTGACTCAAAGTTTTAAAAATCTGAAAAAGGCTTTTCTGTGTCATTTTTTTATTTTGCTATACTACAGAGGCAATCACCTATTTGTACTGGCGATTGGCTCTTCACTGGGTTGAATGCCTGTGTGGACGGGCGGCTACCTCTGTAGTTGTCTCTGTAACCATTTCTGAAATTTTTATGTTAATTTATTTATTTTTATTTATGTGTTCATGTATGAAAATAGGTTGTGATTTTGATTCTATTGAATTTCTGTTTAGAATGATATGATAAATGCATGATTAGATTTTAATTTATGTTTTTAGCTAACTTATGAATTTGTCTCTATTTGAATTGACATGATTCAAAATTAGTATAAAATTGCATGATTTAGGGTTTAATGTGTTCTTTATAATTTTGTGTTTATTTATTTTTCTAATTGGTTGTAGACTAACCATTTGTTTTACAGAATAGTAACCGTTAGGTTAATGAGTTGGGTCTAATGATTAATTAAGAGTTGTAATCTTTTTATGGACTTTGGACTGTTTTGGATTGTACTCATTTCTCCTTCCCTTTCTTTAGTATAGGTTAAATGAGGGCTTTTATTTTTTATATTTGTGAGTTGTACTCTTTTCTAATCACCTCCCTTCTTTTGATGTTTTACATGCCATATGATGCATGATGATATGACCTAGACTTAATAACTTGATGCATGTGTGCACTTGGTAATTATTAAAATGGCATACATGTAAGGTTATTAACATGTTTTGTTTGATTGTGTGAAACTGCATAATTGCATGTAATAAGGAATTGACTAAAGAATTAATGTTTATAATAAGTAGAGCATAAATAGAGGTTCAGTATCCAAATTCAGTTTCTGAAGGCGATTACTGGGCCTATATGGAATCCAGTTGCCGTAGTATTTGATTTTCTAGTTATTACCAGAGTGGCAACTCATTCTCTGATTCTAGCCTTTATGGCTAGTTTTGTATCTCCCAAGTGGGTTGCAAAGCTTGTATAATATCATAGTTGCCAAATATTTGGGCGTGCGCTAAACTCCGCCACCTACAGTATTTTTTATTTTATTAGGATTAAAAACAAATAATTTTAAAAATAAATTTATAATATTTCTAAAAGTATCTAAATAGTCATATTGATGGTAAATCACATATAAATTATTTTTATTAGTGAAAGATAGTGTTATATTAATATTTTATTTTAAAATAATGATAATATTAATTAAGATGATATTAAAGTGTTAGAAAATGAAACCACATATTTCTAAATGTCATAAAAAATCATAAGCCTTTAAGTGAAAATGTGTCTAACCATATGAAATTTTTTTGTTCTTATCCCTTTAAAATAATTTTCACAAACAGTACCCACCTACGAGAACTTGACTGTTCACCAATTGAACCAGTAAAAGTTTGAGCTTATAGCAACATGAGATGTTCAAGTTATGAAACTACTTGAGCACTCATGAAATAAGCAAGTAATAGTTGAAAACCATAAACTAATATGTTACTTGTCATCTAGTCATTTTCATACTGTAATATATTGATCTATACATAGTTTATAACCTTGAGTCCTCGAGTGATAGATAAATTGTGTTGATTTTTTTACTACCAGTGTGTATTATTTGATCTTTCTCATTGAAAGTGAGGAAAATCAATATGCATGTAATTTAGTAAATATCTTATAACCAAATCTGTTTTGTGAAACATAATTTTTTATATTTTTCTTTTATATTGTGAATCTTCATATATTTTGTGCTTCAATCCAGATTTGTATTTCTTGATCTCATATCAAGATCTAAAGGTAGAAGTTTTTTTTAAGCATAACAAATTATGGTGGAAGCTGTTTTCAAATATATATGTTGATATTTGACATTGTATATGAGAAAATCTAAATATTTCATTTGAATGTAAGCAAGCTGGTAAATATCTTGATCTCATATATAAACGATTTTATAATTTCCTATAATTATATGAATTTTGAATCTTGATCTCTATTGTGTATTTATTTCTTCTTTTTCTGGAACAATGCAACTGCAACCTTTAGTTTGGATCTGCTAGTTCTTAATCTCATATCGAGATCTGAAGGTGGAAGCTTTTTTTAAAGTGGAAGCTATTTGAGTAAAAGAACTTAAATTTGTTACTCTTTTATGTAGAGTTTAAATCTATCACTCGATCCTTTAAGAGATTTACATAACTCATCTCTTGTTAAAGGTATTAAAGTTTTCTAACTTAATTTGTTCACTATGGTTCAATCAATTGATTAATTTTATTCTTTAACTTATGTATATGATGTTATAATTTTTTCTATAGATGGATAGTGGTGGTGGTACAGGCAATGGCAATAATAATACTGCAACTGCCACTACTGAACCAGTACCACAATAACTAGTGGTGGAATCTGAAAAGCAGCCTAATGTTACTGCCAAAAAAAAAGAGACTGAGTCCCGTTCTAAGGCATAGGAGTATTTTGAGAAGATAAAGTATGAGATTAGAATAATGGTACACGTTAAGTGTGTTTATTTTTTCAAAATATTTAATTGTCACTCAAAAAAATATGGCACTTCATCAATTAGAAATCACATGTTAAATTGTTTGAAAAACCTGCACCTAAAAAAAAATAAACAAACACTCTTAGCTTTTCAACCTTCAATGAACGTTTCTGAGTCTAATTTGCATGATTCTGTGAGTGTGATTGGAACTTAAAAATTTGATCAAGATAAAATTAGAAATGCACTTACATAGATGATAGTTGTTGATGAGTTGCCTTTCAAGTTTGTGGAAGCCAAGGGCTTTAAAAAGTTTATGTCAGTTGTATGTCCTAGGTTTAAAATTCCCTTTAGAAGGACAATTACTATAGATTATTGCACTCATTATCTTAAGGAGATGTCTAAGTTGAAAACTTTTTTAAAGAACACTGTCAAAGAGTCAGTCTAACAACTGACTCTTGGACTTCAATTCAGAGAATAAACTATATATGCATAACTGCACATTTCATTAATGATGAGTGGAAGCTTTAAAAAAAATTATTTGTTTTATCCCTGTAACATCTCATAAGGGGGAGTTCATTGCTAAGGCATTAAAGACATGTTTAATTGACTAGGAGCTAAAGAATATTTTTACTATCACACTTGACAATGCTGCTTCAAATGACACTGCAATAAGTTTTTTTAAAAAGAAACTTTTAAGTTTGGGGACCGCTGTAGTTAGATGTAAGTATGTACATATGCGATGCATAGCACATATTTTGAACCTTATTATTAAGCTTAAAGAGTCTAGTATTTCTATTAAGAGGGTAAGGGAGGTTATGAGATATATTATAAATTCACCCTCAAGGTATTCTAAATTTAAAGAATTTTTTTATTTACTTGGCATTGGGTCTAAGGATGCATTGAGTCTTGATGTTCCAACCAGGTGGAACTCTACATATTTGATGCTACAAACTACTTATGTATATGAAAAAGTTTTTGAAAAGTGTGATGAACGTGAACCAGCTTTCAGATCTAATCTTGGTGATGATATTCTTGATTATTTTGATTGGATTTTTGTTCAATAACTAGTCGACTTTTTGAAGTTTTTTTTATGAAATAACATTGAGGATATCAAGATTAATATATATTACTAACAACACATTTTTTTCTAAAATATCTGATATGTTTTGTATTTTTAATGATTGGATGAACTCTAATGATGCTTCCAAAAGGTCAGTGGGCTTTTCAATAAAAAGTAAATTTGATAAGTATTAGGGTAATCTAGACAAAATGAATATATTAATTTTCATTGCATATATTTTAGATCTTAGAGACAAGCTAGAATTTATAGATTTTTCTTTGACATAAATTTATAGTGAATCTATTGGTGGAAGCTTGTTCTCTTATGTCAAATTTACACTATGAACTTTTTGATGACTATGTTGCACTATATTCACTTGTTGCTACTGCTAGTGAGTTTGCATCTTAAAATATCAACTTACCTGCTATATCTAATTACTTGAATGTTGCATCTAGTGCCAAATGTCTGTGTTAAAAGCAAAATTTAGGAAATAGAAAATGGAAATTGGTTTAGGTGGAAGCAAGCGATCAGAATTGGATATTATTTAAATGAGTCAATTTTGGAGGATGAGGGAACTTTTAATATGCTTCGGTGGTCAAAGTTTAATAGTGAAAGGTTCCCAATCCTATCAAGATTGGCTGGTGATATATCGGTAGCTCCAATATCCACAGTTGTATCATAATATGCTTTTAGCACTAGTGGTAGGGTCCTAGATGTTTTTTTGGAGTTCTTTAACTCCTAAAATTGTTGAGACTTTGATTTGCACTCATAATTGGCTAAAGGTGGCTGATAAGCCAATTTTTATTGAGGCACTTGAAGATTTAGAGGCATTTGAGAAGGGTAATAATATTACATTTTTTTTAATTCAGTTTAATTTATATTTTATTAGTCAATTGTTATTGATTATAATCAATATTTTTTAATTTTTCTTGGCAACTTTACCACTATGGGCATTGGCCCTAACCTTGCATCATAAAATCAAAGTATTTCTAACTGATAGTGGCAATTGTTGCTTTCTTTGCAATATGTGAATTCGATATAATAGCAGTAATAGCAGCTACTATCCTTGCAATATGCTAACCCTTTTTTCAGGAATTTTACTCAAAATTTATTCTAAAATTTCACTTTATTCTTTATTTTTTCATGTGCCTGTGGTGTTGTTGCTTTGCATTTTCTCCTAACCTGCTATTTTTTTTTTTGCTTTGTTATGCCTTGGCTGTGAGTCTGTGACCACCATATTCTATGCCCTAGTTTGTATTTATTGCAACAAATCTATTTAATAATGACTGATGTGTTATAAATTCATTGGCCATTTCTTGAGTTACTATGATATATAAACTTATGTGCCTGTAGTGTTGTTGCTCAATAGGGCTTTGATGTTGCTTCCACCTAATTTAGATCTAATTATATGAAAATATTTGTCTCAAATTTTTTGGCGACTATTGTTTTTACTATTGCTAGAAATAAGGCTGCATTTTTTATGTGATTTAAAAAGTTTAATATTTGAGCCCTTTTCTCTTACTCTTTGCAATAATCTGTGTTCATTTTTCGACCGAACCGACCATTCATCTTGAACATTATCTTTATTCTGATTTACTTTCTTATCTTACTATTGTTGTTTGTGTTGATGTTGCTTTTTTATATTGCTATAATGCTATTATTGTCTTATATTACTATTATTGTTTCTATTGCTTTCTTATATTGCTATTGTTGTTTATGTTGCTAACTTGTTGTTGCCCTTTTAATTCTAATTTGTAACTAACTTGTGACTTATGAGGCTATAATGATGTTTCCACCAAAATTTTTCTAAGTTTTCATAAATGTTGGCCTTTTTTTCTTTGGTGACAATTTATTTATTGCTAGAATATGGAATGGCTTGCATTTTTTTATGTGACTTGAAAACATACAGTCTGAGCCTCTTTTTAACTTGTAATATGCATTACATATTGATATTTTTCTTTCTTTCTTCTCATTGTGACTTTGATTTTACTGAAACTGAATGTTGAAAGTTCTTGCCATTACAATTTTTGGTGCAGGAATTGTTAATTTTTTTTGCATGACTTGCCATGATATTTTTTGCTAGAAGCATTCTCATTACATATTTTACTTAGTAACAAAACTTATTCATGCCTCAACTCCATTATTTGGTAGAAGTACAATGTTTATATACTTGTACACTTGTAGTTTTATAAAAAATTAAAAGTTTTAATTAATATACAAGTGAGGCCTTTTTTTATATTTAAATGCATAGTTATGTATTTTATTTTATATTTGAATGTATAGTTATGTATTTTTATATATTTTGTAACTTAAAATAGTTTAAGTTTTAATGGAACTTTTAGGAATGATGCTGTTAATATACATTTTATACATTATAATACCAATTTTTTATACTTTGTACCCCAAGTATTTAGGCCCATCCCATAGAGGCCCTATCCGACCAACCGATCTAAAATTTCCAATAATTTTCGGTCTTAAACTAACTTTTATTCTTTCCTTCTCGGTTCGGTTCGGTCCATATTAAGTGGTCTTCAAAACCAATCAGTTGCCACATTTTATATCCAAAGTGACCATAACCGTCTGATGCCCACCCCTATCCTGTTCTATTCCTAAATTATCTACACTTTTTTCTATTCCACTACAAATACTCGTTTTTATTTTATTTATAACACTCATATTTTATTCTGCCACAAATACTTTTTTTTTTTAGTTCTATACTTCTGTTCTAACCTAAAAAGCATTTAGTAAAATACCTATAAGTTTTTTTTTAAATGCCATTATTCGTAGAGATTTCCATTCAATAATTCACTATTTTGTATATCTGTGTGTGCACATTATAGGACTTTGAGTTTAATTTGTTGTGTAATGATAATTTTAGTTTCTGTAGTGAATAAAGGTCAATTTGGCCCTTAAACTTTGCGCCCAAGATTTAATTAGCCCTTTTTTTTTTTACTTTTTTGGGTCAATTTAACATAAAACTTTACGATAAAGGTCAAATTGGCCCATCAATACTACAATTAGCTCCCTGTTTTTGATAGACTGAAGAAAGACCCCTTACACATTTACATATACCTCCCTAATGTTTTAAATATTTAACAAATTAGTCCATATTTTAGCAAAAAAATAAAAATTTAATATTTAAATTATAATTTATTTATAGTTTGTAAAACTTAAAAATTTAATAATATATTGTATTAATATATAAATTTAATTATTCACCAATAATATTAGTAGTTTTAAAAAATTAAATTTGTTGTTTATTTATAAATTAATTTTATTTTTTAAAATTATATATGACACTTAAATTTTGTCAATATTTTGAAAATATAAATGCATAATTTAATATGTATATTAATATATTGTTAACTTCTACAACTTTAAATAATAAACTAACAAAAATATAACAATAAACTAAATTTTTTATTATTATTATTATTATTATTATTATTATTATTATTATAAATTAGTTTTGTATCATTATACTTTTATTATTTTAATATTAAAAATTATAAAACTTAACAATATATATTACATTGTTCGCTTAATACTATATTTTTGTTTATTATATAAAGGTTAATTATATATTGTATTAATATACATATTAAATTGTGTATGTATATTTCCAAACTATAGATAGATTTAAGTGTCATATATAATTTATAAAAAATAAAATTAATTTATAAATAAATAAATATTTAATATTTCAAAATTAATTATGGGTGAATAACTAAATTGATATATTAATATACTATATTATTAAATTTTTAAATTTTACAAGCTATAAATAAATTATATTTTGAATATAATTTAAATCTAGAATTTTTAAATTAGTTTTTTTTCTAAACTATGGACTAATTTATTAACTATTTAAAATATTAGGGAGGTATCTATAAATATGTAGGGGTCTTTTGTTAATCTGTCAAAAAATAAGGAACTAAATATAGTATTGAGTGGCCAATTTGACTTTTAAATAAAAGTATTATTTTTATTTATTAAAAAAGTTTAAATTTAATTTATTTACACATTCGATACAAGCTCAGGGGGTAAATTGATCCTTTGTTCATTTCTATGGGACACGTGTTTATATTATATTATGAGAGTAATGAATTTTATTGAAGAAGTTATGCCTAACGGTCTATAATGAATTTTTATTAGCTTGTAATAGATTTGGTAATTGATTCAATTCAATTGTTAATATATATAGTGCATCCACCATCTCTACTGTGGATCAAGAATACATAGTTTGGTGGTAGCCTATTGTTGTTTTTGCCATGGGAAAAAAAACTTTTTTAACCACATTAAAATTCTATTATATTTTTTTATCTCAACTATTTGCCTATCTATATCAACATCTATATTCTGTATATATAAAATCCTATTCTATTCCTAAATTATCTACACTTCTTTTCTATTTCACCGTAAATGCTCCTTTTATTCTACCACAAATACTTCTTTTTGTTCTATACTTCTATTCTAATGTAAAAAATATTTAGTAAAATACCTATGAATTTTTTAAAAAAAGTATTTGGTAAAATATTGTTTATTGGTTTTAACCAATTCTTCCGTTCTTAAATTTTGTAGGTATTTGTTCAAGAATTGATAAAAATATTCAAGGCTATATTATTAGTATAGATGTGCCTTAGTGTCATTCTTATATGATGACATTGTACTTTAATCCTGATTAGCAATAAATTAATATTCATTTAAATTAAATATTAAGTTTATTTGAATATTTACCCTTTAGTATTATGTTAAATGAGCTTATTATCAAGAGTTGATAATATGAGTGATAAGCTTATTTAGTATATATACTATAAATGTTCATAGTCATTGGATTAATATAAGGGTAGTATTAATCTCTAGACTATTACCTCTGTTTATTTTCCTTGATCGGTATGTGATATCGATAGTGAAAGGTAGTGAGTCTCATGCTACTTGAGATGAAATATCATAATAGATATTTAGATACTCATGTAATAAATGGATCGAACTGCGATGTAAAATTTGTGATTTCATGGAAATTCATTTTTGTCAATAATTACAATCTTGGACATAATGGTGCATATGGTCCTTTGATCTAAGGCGATATGGTCATCCACATATGGTTGGTTAGAGTTTATGACCACTTACATACCTGTGCTAGCTATGTATAGGTATATGGTGTGTGGTGGCTCTAGTCGGTTATATGTAGGGACGAGTAATCGGTCAAGATAGAATTTATTACATGGAGTGAATATGGATAAAATCCTATACTATCTAAGTTATTCTTGATGAATAAGTACATGGCCAGGTCAAACTCGACTTACCTAAAAAATGTTTCTATGCTAGAAAAGAGTTTTTAGTAGTAGTCGTGTTTTATCGAGAATTGGACTAAAGATGAGGTCATATGATTGAGGCAATTAAAGTTTGACTAAACCATGATCTAGCCGATATCAGGATCTTATAATAAAGGAACATTTAGTGCATGGTAATTGTGTTTTATGATTCTTATGGATCTATAAAAAATATTCATTTTTAATTAGATAGTTGTGACATCAATGCTAGGGGTTACTCATGACTTATAAGAACTAAATATGATTAATTGAGATTTTCACATTTTAGCATGGAAAGGTGTTTCCATAATATTAAGTGTTAATATTATTTTTCATTACAAATTAGACTTGAAACTAGTAAGTCACACACATAAGAGTTGCACTAATGATAATAATTATTAATTTAATTGTTAATTAAAGAGTTTAATTAATTAATTAAATTAATTGAATTAGATTTATACATGTGCAGGGGTCCAGCATATCCATAAATATAAATTCAAATGTTAGGTCTAATTGTAATTAATTAAATATTAATTTGAACTTAATTTAATATGTGTTATTAAGTTCAAGGACTAAACTGATATTTATCTTTAATTATAGTATGGATATGGGTCATGAGATGAACCATAAGGATTAAATATGATAGATAAGATTCGGGCTTTATTGAAAAGTTAAATAAGCCCATGAGTTCTCTTAATTAGTATGGTAGATATATGGACCTTATTTAAGAGTTAAACAAGTCCAAGACCTTGGTCCAGCTCATTAAGAGTTATTGAAGTCAAAGGCTAAGGTTGTTCTTGTAATTAAACTAATCCTACTTATTTAAAAAAGCAAGGCCACCTAACCAAAAAGCTATGCATGCATATAGTTAGAGTGTGAGACACTAAAAGGCACACATGTATAAGCTTGAGTGTAAGACACTCAAACTATTGTCATATGTATAACACCCGCCCTGTAGCATACGTATTTATGACATATGTATTGCATTTTATGCATATTAGTTAGTAGACTTCATTTGAGTTGAGAATGGATATAAGTTGTAGAGAGGGACTAAATTGTAAAATAAGTTTGGAGTTAATTGTCATAATAGAAAGTTGTGGCCTATTGTGAATTAAGCTCATTTCATTAAGCAGCTAAAAAGATTTTTTGTGAAGATATTTGGTTATATATATATAATTAGAGTATTATTATATTGTTATATTGTAATAAATATAAATTTATTAGTTGGTTGGGTAATTATTAAATAAAGACTTTAGGGAGGCATTTGGAGAGTTTTGATTGGCTAGTGGGTGTATGTGTATATGTGTGTGAGTTGTATAGAGATTTTGGAGAAGAAGAAGAGAGTGAGTTCTTAAGTAAATTTTACAGAGCTTTTGATCTTGTTCAAGCTAGCAATTAGGAGGCATTAGAAGGTCTTTTATTCATTGGAGCTTAATTGGTAATCTTTTCTTATATTATTGATTATTTTTAGTTGAGTTTGGTTGGTTGTAATTTTAGGTCCTGTTACCTTATTTTTCAGTCCCATGTCTTTGGTTATAACTTTAGCTATAGAGCTCTGATTTGAGTATGGTTGGACTTCTTAGAAACTTTAGAGAGTTTTTTAAAATGTTTATATTTGGTACTTAAACTGAATTTGCTGTTAGAAGGGTCGAATAAGGCTAGATATTTTATTGCTCATGCTGATATCCTATTCTATACGACTTGTTTCAAAAATCTATAATTAATTCTCTACATATGCTAATTGTATGATTTCAGTTGGGAATGAAATTATACTCATATAGGTAGAGTTTTTATGAATTTGGTGATTATTGGATGTGTCTATAATTTTTAAGAGTATCATGAACTTCATATATTAAACATGACAGCAGTAGTATATAGGTTAGTTTATGAATTTTTTGGTGTGTTGGTTATATAGTGATATCTAGAGTTTTAGAACTCCAAATTGAGCAAGGTTTGATGCTCTGGAAACTCTAAGGAGTCCTCTATAATTTTTGTATTTTGAGATTGAGCTGAAATTACTATTAAACTTATCTAATAGGGCCGGACATTTTGCTGCTCACAGTGAGTGCCCTATTTTACCCAATTTTAATAAAAAATTCATAATAAATTCTATACATATTTGATTTAAGTAATTCTAATTGAAATTGTTAATATACTTATATTACTAGCTTCAGTATTATTTTCATGGTCATTAAACTTGGGAGTGAATTATTTGGATATATTGAACCTTGAGCTTGGAGTTACAATTAGTTGCATTTGAGTGTAAATGTCATGTTGCTTCGTGGTATTGATGTATAGTTATGTGTAGGATTTGACAAGGATGGAGGAGACACCACTCACTAGATTAAGTTTTTCTTCTTGAAGGAGTTGAAGGCTTGAGGTAAGTAATTGTTAACATAATACTTACATATATTGATTTTCAAGTAATTATAGTTATTTGACTATGTTGATTGTGTATGCCATTTATGGCAAGAATAATGAATATATATATATATATATATATATATATATATATATATATATATATATATATATATATAATTATATTGTTGTGAGGAAGAATGATGAATATATGTATACATTGTTGTGAGACCACTGAATGGCTAATTGAGCATATGTTATGGTGAATTGTGAATATTGGCACCTATGAGTGCAAACCACTTGATGTGGTATGATTATATATGATATGTTGTGAGAATAGTGATTTATGATTTAAGTGTGAATTGAATATGGTGAATATTATATTTGTATATGATGAATAATGTGAATGTGAGAATAAATTAGTAGTTATAGATGGAATGTAAATATGATGACTTATTGTGATGCAATTGTGTTGAGGTATGTTGCATATGAGGTGTTGTGTTTCACAAGAAGGTGAAACAAGTGAGGAAAATGATGATGTGTGAGAAAGTATGTTGAGTGAAGACTGAGCCAGGTGGATAGTCTTCACTGATTATATATGATGGGAAAGCTGAGCCGGGCAGATAGCTACCCATAATTGAATCAAGTGAAGTAAGACTGAGCCGGGTGAATAGTCTCATTACATGGCCATTTGAATTTGTGAATGTGATTGTGAGAAATACGCCAAATGTGGCTTTATGTGAGATGATGGTATGAAAATAGTTTTGGCTTGATATTAAGCCATGAGATGGGAATGTGAGTGTACACATTATTGTGATTATGTGAATTGGTTATGAATAACTAATGTGCATGATCA
Source organism: Macaranga tanarius (assembly GCA_949673435.1). Lineage (NCBI taxonomy): Eukaryota > Viridiplantae > Streptophyta > Magnoliopsida > Malpighiales > Euphorbiaceae > Macaranga > Macaranga tanarius. The sequence goes on along the minus strand of CATIWO010289743.1, from coordinate 3,926 downwards.
TGTATTCGTACATCGTGTTTATATATATATATGTTGAATGTGGTTTTAATGTGATATGTGATTATGAAGATTATGATGGTGGATTACTTGAAATGGTGTGATTTAGTATATATATTGCACCTATATTTAAGTTATGGTGTTTGGATACCTTTTTATGATGTTTCAGATGTTGTACAGGTTGTGGGATACGGCCATGTGGTTTCAACACACGGCCGTGCATTTGTTGAGATTCAAATTCAAACTTTAGACACTGCCATGTGCAATTCATAGAAAAGAATGATGGAAAAAGGCATGACCGTGTGCCTTCTTAGCATAGCCATGCAGATATAGGGGGTACGGCTGTGTGCCATTTTGACATGGCCGTGCGGTCCAGAAGGAAAAAGGCAAGCCTCAGGCACGGCCGTGAGCAATTTCTGTACGGTCGTGCGCATCATGTTTTGGTAAATTTTTATAGTTTATTGTAAGCAAGTTTTATATATTTTTCCTTAATTAGTTCTTGAGAAGTATTATATGTATGATTATATTAATCATTGCTTATTGAGTCGCAAGCTCATTCCTTTGTAAAATATATTTTTTAGGATGTAGATAGATAGAGCTTGAGGTGTGTTGTGTTTATGAGCTTAGGTGGGTCAGAAGCAAGCTTAGTGTCGACAATCTCATCTTTATTTACTTTTGGCATTTTGGTTTATGTGAAGACATCATATATACTTAGTTATTAAGAAAATGATTGTGTATAAAATTTTATTATATACATGAGAAATTTTCTTATGCCACATGGTTATGCATTATTATGGATATGTGTATGTTTGTGGTTGAGGGTGTTATATTAAGTGGTATCAGAGTAGGAATTAGATTCCCTTGGGATATGAGAACATGCTTGTATTCATAGAATATAATGCATAGGTCATAGATGACATATAGTGATATACGTTGTATATGTTAGGATGGAAGGACACCAAACTCAACCCATCGGTCTAAATGAGTCATCAGAGACAATTATAGATAGATACTTAAGCATGCATTGCATGATCTTGAATAATTTTTCACTTATAACCTCTTTATAAGATGTATATTATTATACAGTAGAGGATTTGATCAAAAGATAGACTTAATGAATCAAAAGCGAGTGGATAATATTGTTGATGAAAGTTATGAGAAGATAAGAGAGCAAGGTGTGAAGATTTTCATGAGTATTAGTGAACCTACTATAGTAGAAGGATGGTTATAAAATATGTAAGAAATGCTTGATTGAATTGGTTGTATTGATGAGAAAAGAATTAGAAATAATGTATCATTGTTTGAGCAATACATTCGGAACTAGTGAAAGACAATATCAGAGGAGATATTAACTTGGATAGATTTTCTGAGGGCATTTATAGGGAAATATATTTTTAAATGACTATGTGAACATAAAGAAGAGTGAATTTCTAAAGTTGAAACAAAAATCAATTATCCGTGGCCGAGTATGAGAAACAGTTTGTGGAATTATCTAAGTATGGTCTAAAAGAAGTGGTTAATAATGAGAGGAAGTGGAAAGGATTTGGAAAAGGGTTGAATTTAAAAATTCATTTTCTAAAGATATTGATTCTCATTAGGATGCATTGGTAATGATAAATTCTAATTTTTAATTCATGTGGTTATTTACATAAGTTAGAATAAATGAATTGATTGAACATGATATATATGTTTCTATACTTGCTGGGATATTATGACATGATAATAAGAATTTTGTTTAGAACTAATAATTGATGTGAATTATGTGTGAACTTAATAGTGATGGAGATGGAAGGAGTATTAGTATTATTTTGAGAATAAATTGAGTATAGAATTATCATGATATTATAACTATTATGTAAGGAGATAGGGTTTTTTACACTCATCGTCCCTAAGGTTATACCCCTATCCTACTGTCGTCCTAAAGATTCACTTTGTCACGATAAAATCCCTAAGTTTCTACTCCGGTAACACTGAAACCCCTAACATCATCTTCCGGCGAAATAAATAACGGAAAGCTCACGTGGCAGTGTCACTGGCCAATGATACAAATAAAAAATATTTTTGAATTTAAAACCCTTGCCACATGGGTAACTGCATGTTGCCATGTTCCAGATGTTGGTTCACGAAAGAAAAAAAGAATTAACGTTAATTTTAAACCCTCACCAGAAACAAACCTCTCTTTACTTCTTCCATTGAAGATCTGCAAAAGAAAAAAACTCACCTTCATCAACAGATATGCTTGGTACCGATTCGAAGACATCGTATGAAAAGAAAAAGGTAAACTTCGATCTTAATTTTTTTTGTTTCGTTTGAATGAGTGAAAAAAGAGTAAAGAAAAAGAGGAAAAAAAGTGAAGAAGGTTCGAATAATGTTTGGGACCCTTTTGGACTTAATAATTGGAAAGCTCATGTGGTCCTCATGTTGTTTGCAGGAATAAAGTAAATATAAGAAAGTGTTTGTGGTAGTGCGAGAAAAAAAAAAGGAGGGAAGATTTTGGACACTGTAGTGGTATAAAGACAACACAAAGAAACACTGTGGGCCGCTGAAAAAGATGGCAGAGGACCCAGGTAAAGTGACTTCAAAGACAAACACTTGCATTTTTTTATTAAATAAACATAGTTTTAGAAAACCTATGTCTGCTAATCGTGTCAATATTATATTTGGAAGAGAAAATTAAGGGAATAATTTATGTGTAATATTTAATTATTGTTATGTTATGAAAGTATTAGAATAATTATTGATTTAGATAATGTATGTTAGGGTTTATTTAAATAAATAAGTGACTGGTATTTTTTTATTTATATTTGAATAGATGGAATTTGGGAGCAGGATTTTTGTATTGTGTTGCATTACAATGGCGAGTTTGGAGAATGGAGGTACCATGGTGGTAATGTTAAAGAAAAATATTTTGAAATGGAAAGACTGTCACTGGTTGCAATTGATAAGTGGGTAGAAAGTTTAGGTATGGAAGGAAGAATCCTTTATTTTTGGAGGATGCCACAAATGGATTTTAACTCTGGTTTGAAAAGGTTGGAGAATGATGCTCATGTTTTTGAAATGGCGTTACATGCAGTTGATAAAGAGGAGATTGATGTATATGTAAAGCATTTGTCTTTTTCTGAGGTTATGGATATGGTAATGCCTAAGAAATCTGGTGTGGTTATAAAAGAAATTATTGAGTGCAGTGAGAAAGATGATGATAATAGTGCACAAGTATATAGAACAAAAGGTGGGAAGGGTAAATGTAGTGAGAATAGGATAATAAAAGGTAGTGGCAGTAGACTAAGCATTGAATGGCTAACAAATGAAGATATTCCAGTTGATATGGGAAATGATAAAGTACAGCCTGAAGCTGATGAAGCAATGCATGCTGCATCTCCTATTTATGAAGCTAAACATGCATCTGGTCATGATAAACAAGCTGCAGTAGAAGGTGGTGATGAGATGGATGTTAACAATGTTGGTTCTGATAGAGACATATCCGATAGTGATAATAGGGTTGAGTTTGAGGGTGAAGTTGATGAAAATGTTGCTGAATTTTCATTTGATGAAGATGGTCCAGATGATTTTAATTATCCAGACTATGACATTATGGATGGAGATGAGGACTTACTTAAAACTTTAAGAGCCTCAGGACAGCTACAAGATGAGACTGCAGCAACAAGGGCACAGGTAGAAGTGGCAGAAGTAGCAGATGAGACAGAATAAATTGGGACAGAAACACAACCAGATATAGAAGGTACTAGGACAGATACAGCTGGGATGGCATATAGGAGTCCAACAGGGGCTGAGACAGAAGGTCCATCTAATGCAGGCTTACATTATAAGAAGAAGGGTAGGCCTAGAAGACCTGAAGGTGGACTAAGATCAGGTGGCATAGAGTCCACTATGAGGTTTAACAAAAAAAATGTTGAATCTGATTACGGACC